>PVIR01001320.1:0-127850 GCA_004026965.1 Petromus typicus | reverse complement strand
CTCTCTCTCTCTCTCTCCCACTACACTTTAAGTTCTCTGACAGAAAGACCATGTCATTTGGGGCACAGCTGCATCTACCTGACATGGTGGGAATCTATGACTCTATATTTTCAAAGTAAACAAAAAAAATTTGATGCAATTTAATTCTAACGCAACTTAGAAACGGTATTTACAAAGCTCAATATGACAATATCACCCCATCAAGATGAAACAGTAGTTCTTGTCAATGACTAAGACTTCAAGGCTCTAATGTGTTATCTCATCTAGGAGTCACCTGTTTCAAGCCTTAGAACTGTTCCTTCAGGATGTCCTCTAGACATAGCTCTTCTATGGACATGGACAGTTACTATCCCTCCAAACACTTCTTGCATCAAGGCCAGCATACTGAAGGACTCATGGTGGTTTTCACACCTCCAGCCACCCCCACCCTACCGACAGATGTAGGTTCCCTGAAGGCCACTAGACTTCACCCACATCCTTACTCACAAGGGTACAATAGGTCACAATCCACACTAATTCTGACTTCCTCTGCATGGCTTCCAGGCCTTCTACAACTTGCCCCAGGGAGCACATACCAGACACTACAGCCCCTCACTGCTCTGCTCTTTCCAACCTGCTACTACCGTTTTGTTCTTTTCAACATGCTGGAGACTTCCTTACATGCACCTGTGTATCTCCACTGTGCACTGGAGCCTCATAAGATCAGAGTCACTTTTTACACATAGTTGTAGCCGCTAATGCTGTTTTCGAACCACCTCAAGTTTCCTGAGGCTGTACTAGATACCAGGCCAGATGACAAGGGTTTAATACACATTTCATGTCACCCTAACAACTATTTGAAATATATATAGTTTTTACTGAGCAGATGAGTAAAGGACTGGCTCAGAAGGGATGAGTTCTTGTTCAGTGTCACACATAATAGCAGAGGTGGATTTAAATCCAAGTAAACCGAGTCCAGAGCCTCTGCTTTCAATTCTGGTACCTTCAGTCTCCTTGGAGACCCATCAGCAAAGCTGCTTTTGGGGTAAGAAGATGAAGTCTGACTTCCCTTCCTTCAATGCAAAAAACTGAAAATCGAGCTAACCTATTTTATACATTGGGGTTTCGTGTAAAACCATTTTTGTGAGAAAATGGTTCCAGGTACTTTTTATAAAAAGTTTGAAGTATTAGCCTATCATCAAGGAATATAACTCAAAATACAAAGGCTTAAAGAGCAAATAACAGGTCTTGCTAGGGAAGAGTACAAAGAACCTGCAGTATGAGGCCATCAACTTCATCTATCTCATTGATGCCTTTATTTCAAAAGATGAACGGGATATACACTAGTACAGCTTCAATTTTTAAAAAAAAGTTCACTAATTGAAGTACTGCTGGAAAGATATGAAACTGCTTTTCTTAAAGAGAGTTAAAAATAAGTATTGTCACTTGTCTTAGGTGGCTGGAGTTGGATTTCACTCCGAGCCAGAAAGAGTCCCATGATGACCTCTGGGTGTCCCTTAAAGCAGCAGGACATCCTCGGGCCAAGTGCCTGGTACACAGCTTACAGAGCTCTGAGCAACAGCTAAGAAAATTCCTACCAGGGATGACGGCAAACCGGTGTCTGTCTCACAGAGTAGCAGCTCAGACTACTTTTATCCCTTTATCAGGGAAACACAAATGTACCTCCAAAAAGAGCCGGCAGGACAGGGAGCCAGGGCTGAGTAAAAGCAGTTCCCTAACCATGAGGAAGTCCCCCTAGTCCCAATCATTAGCCATCAGTGATTTTCTGCAGATCTGTAAGGGATCTGATTTTGATTGCATTTCTTTCTTTGGTTCTTCTCTGTTCTCACGGCTCCCTCCAGAAAACTGGGCAGGAAGGGTGCGTTGTGGGCCTGGCCAGCATGTGGGAGGCCTGCGATCGAGTGGGAAGCTCATGGTGCAGGGTTCAAAGGGATGTGGTGTGGGGGCTTCTTAGAAACTGTCATCACGTGGGCTGTAGGAGCGTCTCACTTTAATGACTGAGGAGCGGAGAGAAAGGAAGAAGGGCAGGTACCAAATGAAGGGCGGAGGTTTACCATCAGGCAAGTTGCCATGAAGATAAAAACAGATGAGCACACAGGACTTAGTAAAGGTTGCTGGCTTGGCTCGAGCCTGACCACATCTGGTTGCCTTCAACTCCTCCCCACTCCACCCCACTCAATGAAGTCACAGAACTGAGCTCAGTGTGTGAAAGTCCCTATCCTCAGGGACCCTGAGGGCCAGGCTCCTCATCACAGTGATGCCGCAGACATTGGCCTCCACTTATGAAACCCAGTTATCCCCCAACCCGCCCAGGGAGACCCTGACCATCTCCCCACCTCTCCAGGCCAAGCAAAAGATCAAAGTCAGGGTATTCTACAGACGCAAGAGCCAAGCAGTGTGTCCTCTCTTCCTGAGGAGGCTTGTGCCTTTAAATTGTTTCTGTAATGGCTGGCTCAGAGGCAGAAATATTTGGCAGCCCTGAAATTAAAAGTGATAAATTTCCTTGCCAAGCTTTGATCGATAATAGAGGCCTCATCTGTTAATCAATAAGACAGTCTCTGCCTGTTTACTGTGCATATGTTGTTTGCTGCTGCCTTCAGTATGATGTCAGGTTTGCATTCAAAGCAATTCAAGTGTGTATAACCCACATGTCTATTTCCAAAATGCAATACAGTGACATCATTCAGCCCCCCCGGTACACTTCTAAAGCATCCATGGAGGGGTGGGAGGAAAGAGGAGGTCGGCCAGCTGAGCATGACAGGTGCATGCGGACCTATCAGCAACATATACCCCCACAGAGTTTCCTGGGGCTCATCCAGAGCAGGGAAAATCCCAGCAACAGAGTCAGAGGCAGCCGCGATCGCCACATCTTCCCTGCACACAGCAGGGGGGTTTTGGATACTCATAAGCAAGTTCTAGGAGGCAGATCACAGAATATAAACAAAAGGAACAAATTTTCTGCTCTCGTGAGGCTTACACCCGAGAGGGGAAGGAAGATTTTTAAAAAGTAGATCAATATGAAACAGGCCAGGTGGCAACATGTGATAAAAAGAGAGAAACTGAGTAAAGACAGAGACCCAGAGGCTGCCAGCGGTGGGCGGAGCAAGGAGGGTGGGCAGTAAGAAGCACAGCTGGAGTCAGGACTGGTCACCCCAGGCAAAGTGAGAGTGAAGAGGTCCATCGGATGGCACAGAGTTGGTGAGAGGAAGGTGGGGAGATGTGGTCCAGAAGGGAATAGATAGCGGAAAGCAAAGGAAATAATGAGAACAAAAGGCAGGAAGATAAAGTAAGCTGGCCCCATCTCTCCTTATTATTAACGCCGAGTCTGATGAGCAGAGAGAAGCTCAGGGCCTACTTCCGGGAGCACCGGGCTCCAACACTACTCACTGCTGTGGATGCCACCAAAGCCATTGCATCTTGACGAACCTGCTCTTCAACCTGGAGACTGGAGGTGGACTTGGCTACCTGCTTTACCAAGGCTGCTGTGAGGCAGGGAGTGATCAACGAGTATTAATGAATAGAGAACTTCTTGGGAATCATAAAGAACTCTGCACACATAAGAGATCACAGATACCATTTATACCTCAGGAGCTGGTGGAGAGCAGCTACTTGTGCAGGATCTGAGTCAGATAGGAAAGTTCAAATCCTGAGTCAGTCACGAACTGTGACCCTCAGCCAGCTGCGTGATTCAGTGAGGATGGTGCCTCATCTCTAAAGTGGGCACAGCCAGAGAAGGTCCCTCTGAGGGCTATGACAAGGCGGTTAAGTGTGCAGCTTCATATTTGGAGGAAGATATACAGACCCAGCAAACGGCAGCCACCATCACTGTAGTCATTATTCCTTTCAAGAACTCCCTGTGGGCAATTAAAGTATGATTGATTTCACTGAAATTCGATGCACTTATTTGGGGGCCATTTGTTTTGTATAAAGTGAGTATCGCGGTTGTAAAGACATATTTCGCCACCTGCACACACATGCACACAGTCCTTGTCCTCTTCACTCTAATCTAGAAGACAGTGAGTAACGGTACTGTTTAAGAGAGCAGAAAAGGGCCAGGGAGTTCGCTCATTGGTTCCGGCGCCTGTCTTGCAAGCGCAAGGGCCCGGGTTCGATTCCCCGGTAACCACATAACAATACTGGGTGTGGAGACTCACGCCCAGCAGCAACCAGTACCACATACCACAGTGCCGGGCGTGGTGGCTCACGCCTGTAATCCCAGCACTTGGGAGGCAGAGGCAGGAGGATTGTGATGTGAGTTTGAGGCTGAGCTCGGGGCCAGCCTGAACCACAAAAAAGCGAGATCCTGTCTCAAAAAACCTAAAAAAAAAAAAAGAGAGAGCAGAAAAGTCTGTCATGGAAGCCGTACGACAGCACCAGCAGCTATTCACCAGCCCAGCTCTTCAATGTCCCCCAAAAGGACCCCAGAGTCCCCACTCAACAGTCCTAGGCCAGGCTGTCTTCTGTGACTCCAACTCTAGCATGGTGAAGGCAGGCTTTCATCTGCCCTGGGCTCTGCCCTGGGCTCTGCCCATCCCCAGAGCATGCCCTCCTGGCATGCAGCTTGTGCACAATCACTAAACACTTGTCTAAGAAGCCCTAAGGCAGGTGGCTGAGAAGGGGACAGCGGACACTCAGGGCACTGCTGGGCTGTCCCCTAGGGGGTGGCAGAGTTCTTATTCTACATACTCTGCCTTCTCTGCTGCCCCTTTTTGAAAACTCAAGGACATTGTCTCTGGCTGGAACTCAGGAAGCTCGAAGGAGAAGAAAAGAAAGGTTAGAAAATGAGGCTGTCTGCCTCTTCCAGAACAAGACCGCAACCCCACCACCCAGCATTCTCCCCACCCTCAGGAACACGCAGTGAGCTTTCTGTTCCCATGTGGCGCTGATGCGCTGGGGAGTGAGCCTCTCCCGGCATCACCAAGTTCACCAAGAAATCACTGAACTCAGTTGTTAAAGAGGCAGACAGACACCCTCAGACCTGCCAGGCTCCCAAATATCCAGAGCACGTCACTAGGGAGGGTGTGATCATTTGGGGTTTTCCAGAAAAGGAGGAGTCCTTCCTTGACTAGCACCTTGAAAAGATTAGAGAGGGTCTAGAGGACAGAGGAAGGTATAAAACAGGTAAAAGTTTGATGAAAAGACAGATACCACAGCCCAACTGAAGCAAGAGTTGGTTTAAGGCCTCTGAGTAGGGGGATAAGACCACTCCAACTCACAGGAACCAAAGAAGGAATTAGTCTGTGTAATTTACGTTTTGTAAAAACGTAAAGCTTTATCTGAATGCCAGGATTCCAGTGACAACAGAGCTGAAATCCAGTAGAAGCTCCTGGCCTTGACCCCTCCTCTGGCCTCTCCTCCTGGCAAAGAATGGAGCCTCTCTCCCTACTTGCCTTCCTGCCCAGAAATGAGGCTGGGGGTCCCCAGCATCTAGGGAGGGAACAGAAGACACAGAATGGTACTTCTCTGAAGGAAGGAAAGCAGAAACCAGTGAGGAAAGAGAATCATTCAAAATCCCTCCTCAAAGCCTTCCCCATCCCCCGCAGCCTAATAATAATTTTTAAAAAGGAACCCCTTGGTGGGGGGGGGGAACCACACAGTATTTGCCAACATTTAGTGTTGAGTGGTGTGTCCCTCTCTTTCTCTTTTTTTTTAATTCCTTGAGATTTTAAAATAAACATCTTGAATGTTCTGATGAGATATGCATGCCTGCTTACATAAGGAAGTACACAGTGTACCAAAACAGCAGACCCAAAAAAAGCCTAAGCCGTCAGAACAATGAGTACAGACTCGGGGCATTTTACAACAGGCCATGGTGTACAGTTTTATTTACAGTACCTCTTATCAGACGGAGAACAGCACACTGGCTGCCAATTCCGAAGGCCAGCACTGCGTGTTCCTTCTCTCAAGGAGCTGTGTACTCCAGGAGAGAGGCAGGCAGGCTTGTGCTCACGCTCTTTCTCCCTTATCAACAAAATGAAAAACGAACAGAACCGGTGTCTGTGAGGGACGCAGATTCAGGAGAGAGAAAAAGGGGCTGCAAGTCGGGAGATGCCACTGAGTGGAAAACCACCAGCCCTGCAGACTGGTGCTGGGGGTTACAGTGGAGAAAAGCCTCCCTGCAGGAGAGGAGGTGAGTGAAATAAGGGTGCAGGAACCCCAGTCCAAGGGAGTGGAGAAAGCCACAAATTGGGGTCACTTGGTGGAGACCAGTCAGTCAACAACTTCCCACTGCTGGCCTGCATGGCCTTAGTATCTGCTCTGCATAAGATGAGACCTTAGGGGGTGGGTCACGAGCAAATTCTGAAGCATCTCTGAGCCTGAAAGAACATTTTTTTCTCCTGCCCCACACATGTCTCACCACACTGAGACCACCATGGCACCCAGAGCTCTGGGTGTTTATCGGTACGTTTAGTCTCTCTCTCAGGACCCCCAGAGATCTCAGGTCCATCTTGCCCCTTCTCTCTCCAGCCAGAGGCTGTTACAGCTCTTAACACCAGCAAGTACTCCAAGGGGCTCGGAAACGGTCCGCAGCCAGCACACACATACACACTCAGTGCAGATCCACACACCGAAGCAGTTAAGGACTCACTGGACTCAGCGAAACCCAGGCCTCAAACCCCAATTCCACTACTACCATGTACAAGTGAGCTATCTCTTCTCAACTGATCTGTGCACCTATAAAATTAGACTCTGTATCACAAAGCTGATGGAATCATGAACACTTTAAGTAATATATTTAAAGTCCTTAACAACATGCCTGGTCTATAGTAACTGCTCAATAAATGTTGTCATTGAACATCAATATCAGTGCCATTATTTTATCCTAATATCAATATATGAGACACACATCAACATCAAAGGTATGCAATGGACCCATTATTTAAAATAGCCTCACCATCCCTAGCCAGGCACAAAGAGAAAAACAAAGGAGAAAAGATGTCTACTCTGACAAGTCTCCATTTGGCAGACTTTCTCTGGGGTGCAGAAGGTAAGGAAAGACAGATACACTCATCTCAGTATCCCCCCCAAGAAGCCTCAACATAAGCTAAGTTACAAGGAAAGGCGGGGTCAGATCGCTCCGCTGGGAGGTCGAGGGAGAGGGACCTCCAGTCTGGTCCCATCATTGTTTACAGCCAGTTCTATCTGCATATTATCTTCCTACTGGCCAAGAAGTAAAACTGAGTAAAGGTGAACTATTTTGAATAAATCCAAGTATGACAGTGAATTTACTGTAAATACAATACTTCTTTCTGAAGCATGAGAGTACAGATTAAGGGGCTCATCTGACCACAGCCTTGAATGCCTTTCTTCCCCAGCCAACTTCCACTGACTGGGCCATGAGGGTATTGTGAAAATCAATGCAAAGGCACAAAAATCTTCCTTACTAAGGGTTGTCCCCCTCTGCCTTGCTGATCAGACTTCCTTTCAGATACTCTATGCCAACTGCAATATCTCTAACAAGGTTAATGGACAAGCTCTTCAGCCAAAGTTCTGTAGCAGCTAGTGGCCAGATACAGTTCTGGGGATCCACCTTTCATTAACAGTATGGTGTTGGCATATACCCTTGTATCCTTCCTTAAAATGTGCTTTCTAATCTTCAGATGATAGCCTAATCAAGAACCTATAAAAGTACCTAGCACACAGAAAGTGCTAAAGATATAGTCACTATGATGACTACAGATTAATTCTATTTCATCAAGTTGATAAGCTCTAGGAGGTCAGCCCCGGGGCCCGAGCCTCTTGGAATGCCAGTCTATAATGTTTGCAGCCCCAGAGCTCCTAGGACTTTGGGGAAGGCTCAACTGCAGAAGTGAATGGCCTGGAGAGATGAAACACACTACCTGTAGATCTCTTGCAGGTGTATTCTACTGCGTAGGTGGGTGGGGGGAAGGACCATTCTCTGATGAGCCACGGAGAAGAGTTGCTGGCCCAGAGCACCTAAGATATTCCAAAGCACCCCCAAGAGAAATGGATTCAGGGTCCCCACTGTCATTGCCTGAGTTGTGTGACCTTAGATAAGTCTCATCTGTTTCTGACTACAAATGATAAGTGTAAAACTGGGATATCTCTAAGGGAAAACTGAGTGTGGCCTACAAAGAAGCCAGGCGCTCATGACAAAGGAAGTTCAGTGTGGCTGTGAAAGAAACTCATTACTCCTCTAAACCTTGGCAATGGAAGGTACTGGTTGGATTAAGCCAGGATCAGGTGGTTCATGCAGACAAGGGAATCCTCTGCAAGGAAATTAGGTTTTCCTTGTTGAACAACCCACCTCATTCGTGATTGCTTGGACTTATGACCTGTTTTTTGTTGTTATTGTAGTTGGGCTTTTTTGGTACAGTCCTGTACATCTTGTTTATAAAACCTCAATGTCCTTTTTACACAGAACACCTTGTTTATACAGTACTGTAAGTTTTGCTGACTGTACAGTACTGTAGTTTTATATTCTGTTACACATTACAGAGCTGTAATGTAAGAGTTATGCAAACAAAAGCGAAGTCATCAAGCTGGAGTTCCTTTGACCATTTCTCTGTTCTGTATATTGTAATGTACACGATATACAATTCCTTGTTAGCGACCAATCAACAACCTAGCTGCAGGAACAGAGCTCTGTCATTAAACAAGGAATGTCTGCACTTTGCTCTATAAGGCGGGCAAAGTGGAACAAAGAGTTCAGCTGCTAGGACAAGCATTAGCCAGAGTCAGTGAGGCTGAGCCTGAGACTGACCCCCAAATTCCAGGAACACCTGGACTTTGGGGTATTGGTAGCTTGGTTTTATTTAAGAGAGAGAGCACTGTAAAGCTGGGCATTTCCAAGATGTTAAGTCCATCCGTGGTGGTAAACCCACAGCACATGTGTTATCTGTTTGCCATTTAAGACAGAATGTGTCGATGCAAGAGTTGTTTTTTCTAAACTAAAACCTTGGTTTTGGGGGATATTCTTTGCACTGGCACTGTGTGATGCATAAGGGGATCACAGTGAGGGCCCTCATCTCTAAAAGTTCTCAGTCACTGGGATAGGTTTGTAAAAGCCACAGAAATCCAAAGGGGGACAATATGCCATGTTTTCATGAGACACTAATAATCCTCTTCCTCCATGGTCCCATTGGAGGATTTGCAGGTGAGGGGTTCAGAATGAAAAGCACAGTTCCTGCTGGCTCCACACAGTCCCCAAGCTGTTTGCTACCCAATGTTTTCCTTCTTCTCATGTTCAAATCTCTTCTTTCTTCTGAAGTAACCTCAGCATGCTTCACCACAGCTTGTGCTCTCAATCCAGTATGGAGGATCACATTCATAATATGTACCACACATGTGCACACGCATGCACCTGCATGTACACAATCCTCTCCACAGGGTAAGATCCACGCTGCTACTGGGACAACAGGAAAAGTGAACGAGAGACACTTTTGCCTAACCCAACATCCCTGACACTCCTTCCCATTAAATTATCTCTGCGATATTTACTGGGAAAGGGAGGGAAGTTTTGTTCAGCCTTAAGAGCATCCTAGTCCTCCCTTCCATTCTCCAAGCTGGTTCCTTCCTTTCTCATTTCTCCTTGATAGATATATGCCATGCCCTCTCATGACACTTGGATCTCCATAATGATAATTCCTTTAGTTTCTCTCTTCCCACAATTCCCCATTCATTCCCCACTCTTAGTATCTCTCTCCAGTGTTCCTTGCAAATCAATTCGTTGTCTGTATTTTGTTGGTCTTTTAAGTTAAAATACCCTTAAGTAACCATATTTTAACAAATGGCAAAACATAAACCATTTCTAGAGGCTTCAAACACAATAACCATCGTATTTATTCTTCAAGAGACCAATGAGCAGGGCTTCTACTGAAAAATGGACTAGTTTCTTGACTGTGAGCTGGATGAACTTTGCAGATGTAGGCTTTCTTTGACCAGAAAGCAGTGGCCCAGCCTTCCTAGGCATCTAGGAGAGCCCCTGAGAAAAGCCAGGATTTGGCCTGCACAGGATTCTCACTAACTAAGCTGGTCCATCACAGGTGGCTTGGCAAGAAGAGCTCAACTTTGGTGTCCACAGAGCTAAGACTTCAGCTTAGCTACTCACTAGTTACACAAGAACACGAGCAGTCTAACCTCTCCAAGCCTTGATTCCCTTACCTGTTAAGGAGATGGAGACAGATCCCTCTTCCTGAAAAGCAGGACTATGAATGTACAACTCTAGGGGAATCACTCATTTGGAAATGAGGCCACAAAGCCATTGGGAGGTTTAAGTAAAATGCTCACAACAGTAACTAACCAGTTAAAAGCCTTTCTTCTCTCCTTTCTTCCCTTTCTTTCCAGGGTCCTAGGTGTCCGGCAGACTTACCCTGCAATGAGGAAAGAGACTGCTGCTGCTGTAATCACAGTAAAAATGCTAGTCATAGCTGGACATGATGACTAATTCCAGATCCGTAGGAGGCTGAGGCAAGAGGATCACAAGTTTCAGCCTAGCCTGAACAATTCAGTGAAACCCTGTCTCAAAAATAAAAATGGGCTGGGGGCCGGGGAGTTAGCTCAGTGGTTCCGGCGCCTGTCTTGCAAGCGCAAGGGCCCAGGTTCGATTCCCCGGTAACCACATAACAATACTGGGTATGGAGACCCACACCCAGCAGCAACCAGTACCACATACCACAGTGCCGGGCATGGTGGCTCACGCCTGTCATCCCAGCACTCGGGAGGCAGAGGCAGGAGGATTGTGATGTGAGTTTGAGGCTGAGCTCAGGGCCAGCCTAAACCACAAAAGCGAGACTCTGTCTCAAAAAACCTAAAAAAATAAATAAATAAATAAATAAATAAATAAATAAAATAAAAAATAAAAATGGGCTAAGGACACAGGTCAGTGAGAAGCTGCTGGGTTAAATTCCCTGCTATCATACATACATATGTATAACACATACTGCTACAGATTTATTGCTTTACTATACTGAGTCCCCCAACAACTTTAAGATTAATCGCATTTTATTTATTATCCCCATTTACAGATGTAAAAACTTAAGGCTGAAAAAAGCTTAATTCATTTGCCCAAGGACTTGCAACTAGAAAGGGTTTGAGGAAATGAAACTAATTTCAATCAGAGTGACAGTGTGAAAAGCCTAGCTATCCAGAAGGGCCTCTGACCATCTGCGTCAAAGCGTGACAAGTTCCTACTAAGGAGAGCAAAGCTCTCAAGGGTAGTGGGCCCAAATCCCTCCTCTGCTCCCCATCGCCCCCTGGAGTATGGAGATTTACCTGCCACCGCCAAGCCCAAGTCTGCCCTCCTCATTTCATGAGAACTCAGCCCATGAGAAATAACATCAGTTCCTGGATCAGTGAGCAGCAGCACCAAGCTCTACCCTGGCTCTGCTGTGGACTCAACACATCTCTCTGATCAGACTTTCTTGAAATGCCTGAGATTCTCTACCTGCAAAATGGACATCAAATTCCTAGGTCTTCCCTCCCATCTAAAGCTGTTAAAGAGAGGAATGAGCTCTCTATGAAAAGACATGGAAAAAACATGGTACAAAAACGTGTGGAGCTTTATAGAGTAAAACGTACAACCAATTTTCAACCCTCACAATAAGACTTCAGTTCATCACAGCCTTTAAGGCCTGACTCCCCTCTTCAGTTCTCTCGTTCTGACTCAGAAGGAAGCAAGAAGTTCTACCATAAAAAACTATCAGTTGCATTCACTGAAAGTAAAAAACTAGAGGAAAAAACTTTCACATAGATGAAAGACAGCACACTGAAAACAGAAATGGACAAGGTTTTCTGGTTTGGCCTTCAATTAACCAAGAAGTACTTTTATTACACCTTCCCTGAGCATCCTGGTTACTCAAAGCCTTGTAAAGGGGATCCTCACTCTTGGGTACAAGGGTCTCTTCCTCCTATATATACCTTCACTCTGTGCCTCTGAAAACACCTCCTTTTATCTGCTACCCAGAGTGGAGCCTTTCTCCCAGACAGGAGGGACTGAAAACATACAGTTTAGCCAGCTATCCATCCCAATCCCTGCAGTCGTCAGTTACTCTGAGTTCATTCACACACACATACACACATACACACACCCTTAGGAGAAGCAAACAATCTATATTTCCATTATAATTCCTCTGTTGATAAGAGCTGGAGAAAAGACCATACTGCCTGGCTTGCCCATGACCAGACCCACCGTGCCATCTCAGACCTGGCGCCCCGAGCACTGCCATTCCTCCTCCTCCTTCCTCAGGCCCCTTGGTGCCACCTTGAGGTTACCAGCCTCTCCAGGCCTGCTGTGGCTTTCAGAAAACAGAGCATGTCTATTTTTAGCTCTTCTCAGCCTAATAATACTCCCCAACACTCATTCAGCTTAATCACTTTATTGAGGACAAGAAGCAGGCTCTCCAGCTCGGGTGCTTCTGATGTTAGGAAGTAGTAAAATGTTCAAACTGGTTAAAAATGACACTCATTGGCTTGCCTTTGGTGTTTCTGAAACCTTAATTGTGGCTCAGGCCGTGGATCTTAAGAGCCTTGCAGGTCTCAGAAGCTGGCTGTCTTACCCCCTGCACCATAATTGAGGTGTTACATTACCACTGCAACACTGACATTTCCAGGCTCAAAATTCGGAAGCCTGAAGGCGCCACACTTTTCAAAACAAAAATACTGCCTGTCACAATTAATGCCCATCTCCCACCAGTGTAGGAAACAGTCATCTTTGCCAGCTTAGCCTGTGCAAAAGGTTCAGGTGGGGTAACGTCCCAAGTGAAGCCCACGGTGTTCTGAGAGTGCTTCTGACAACTAAAGACACAGAGATGCTGCTTGAAAATAGAATGGTTTGTTTGGTGTAATTAGAGGACCTGTGAATTTGGTGTGTGCAGAAAGCTGACCACAGGCAGCACTCCTGCACACACAATGGAGACTGTGCATGACTTCCAGACCTCTCGTGTGCATATGCGCAGGCTCACAGTCTGTTTCACAGGGCGGTGTTGAAAGGGGACAGAAACCACTTTGCTTCTGAGATTCAGACCAGGGGCTTCGGGTCAGCAACTCTGACCCTAGTGCAGCAACTCTGCTTCTTACTGCTGAGTGATCTCAAGCAAGTGAACGGTTTCATCACCCACAAAATGGGTGCACTGAGAGGACGAACTGGAAATAAGCCTTCAGACAGCCCAGTGAGATAAAGCACTGGAGCACCTGGCTTCTGTAGGCCCTTGACCAAAGTCAGCTGCCTCTGTCTTGGGCACTGCCAGTCTCTCTATCACGGGGTCCTTCTAAGATGAACGGTTCAGCTTGCTTCTTCAGCTCCAGTCAGGGTCAACACAAGGATTTGAGCAGAATGGCTGCTCGCAGCTACTGTACACAGTCCCAGCACACTTTAGACATGTAGTAGGAAGCACCTATGGACTCCAAGTCTGGACAGAGCCTGTCCCGAAGCAGGCATCTGAAGGCTGACTTCTGTGACTCACTAGCAAAGCAAGCAATGTCCAGTTTTGGGCCTGGAAACTCACCCAGAGGAGGCTTGTTTGCACTCCTGGGTGCATCCCCTGCACACCCCTTCCCTTTCCTTCCTTCTCTGCCGAGGTGCTTGAAACACCTTCACATACATCCCGCTCTCTGAAAGGCAGAGGCAGGATGCCTCATTAACTTTCCTAGCTAATTTTACAATTTAACCAAACACCACATCCCTGCCTCCATTCAGCCAGCATCTGACTGTGACAAAGTTCTAACTGTGAAATGCAGAAACAATGCAGTGTAGGACAGAGATGAACTATAGAAGTCTGAAAACTACAGTGGGAGTTAAAGGAGAGGGAAAAGTTAAGGCTCCTACTTTTAAAAATGGTTCTACATATACCTCCTCTCCCTCCACAGCAGGAATCTAGGCTGGGGAGTGAAAGCGAAAATCCAAGGTGGGCATGTGGTGTCACAGAGATGGGGTACTCTGGTAACAGTGACTCCCATCACGTTGGGGACCAGGGGGTACTTAGGTATCGGAAGCATAGTTCCACAAAGTCCTCTGCAGGGAATGATTCAGTCCTTTCAAGAACAGAGTTAAGAAGGTCACCCAGAAGCACGTTCAGCTTTGCCATGTCCCAGGGTCCTTTGCAAAAGGTACAGGAAGCTCTTCTCCACCCACTGACCCCAGGACCTATGGGTAATATGGATGACAATTTAAAGCTTCTACCTCTTAAGATTCTGGGCAGAAGTGGAGTCTAGAGGGAGAACAATAGGCCAAAGAAGTGTCACCATTAAGATCCTATGACACCAGAAAGACCCTAGAGGTAGTCATACAGGTCCTATTATTGACATTTGCCCTGGAGTAGGACAAAATTCTGAAGAGACAGAAGCAGTGATTCTGGGCTCCTTACCTAGAGCCTGGCCTGACCTTCAGTGTACAGGGCAGCCGCTGGCCTGTGAGTCTCCTTACCCCAGCTCAGTCCCAGAGCTTGCACTTGTCCACAACCAAGCACAACCAGCTCCATCACGCCTCCCCCAGATGTGTTGAGTTCACATGTGTTGAGTTCACTGTTTGGGCAGTGATCCTTGAGGCGCAGCAGCCTCCTCCACCCCCAAATCTAGTCTCTGGGCCTTTGTCTTTCCGGGAGAGCTGAAGACAGCTCCAGCAAAAGAAAAGCTCTAGGACACTCTCGCCTTACCTGAAGTTACCTTGTTACTGAAATGACTGTGGCCTTGCATAATTACTCCAGCGAAATGCAGCTGCCAATGAGCTCCCGCGCTCAATTAGCTCATAATAGTCAGCAAGAGAGCTGCGAGAAGTTTAATCCACCTATTCCAGAAGGCTTTTTATCCCAACTACCTAATGAAAAGTTTAGAACTTAATATTTATTCTTCTTGTTTTCCCTGGCAAGCAAAAGAATTCCAATCAAAACGGGCCTTTTTGGGGGAAGGAGGCACAAGCATATTAACAACTGGGGAAAAAACTAGAAGAACTGTCTGTGTTGGTCTAAATCTTGAACACAGCCGACTCCCTAGAGAAGCCCTCGGCGTTTCCTTTCTCCCATTGCATACTGCCTAGGGAGACTGGCCCATACTCTCCTGGGCACACACGGGGTGTCACCTGCATGCCCTGAGGAGGTCGGCAGGGCCTGTGCGCCTCAGCTCAGACAGTCCTCACTTCCCCTAGTCACCAGTGGAAGCCCTGCAAGTGCTGGTTCTCAGCCTGGCCTTTGAGGACTTTTGGATGTTCATAATATACTCTGCAGTTCATCAAGGCTTGTACAGTAAGTCCCTGATTTATGAACATTCAAGTTGTGAACTTGCACAAGTATACTGTGTAAGACTCACTTTGTTGGATCCGAAAAAGTCTTACAAAGGTTCTCCCAGAATGAACCTCTTTTGTACATCAGGGATTTACTGTATGAGAAATGTATCAACTTCTGGGTCCCATCCTGTTCTCTCTGGTTTTATTTTTTTTAGGTTTTTTGAGGCAGGGTTTCA
Organism: Petromus typicus; assembly: GCA_004026965.1. Taxonomy (NCBI): domain Eukaryota; kingdom Metazoa; phylum Chordata; class Mammalia; order Rodentia; family Petromuridae; genus Petromus; species Petromus typicus. The sequence continues at coordinate 112,436 of PVIR01001320.1, read as the reverse complement.
CTTTGTGGTTCAGGCTGGCCCTGAGCTCAACCTCAAACTCACATCACAGCAATCCTCCTGCCTCTGCCTCCCGAGTGCTGGGATTACAGGTGTGAGCCACCACGCCCGGCACTGTGGTATGTGGTACTGGTTGCTGCTGGGGTTAGTCTCCACGCCTAGTATTGTTATGTGGTTACCGGGGATCGAACCTGGGCCCTTGCGCTTGCAAGACAGGCGCCGGAACCACTGAGCTAAATCCCTGGCCCCTCTCTCCGGTTTTAATCCTCACTTTGATACATGTGTTTATGCTGTGACTACCTCAAAATGGAGGGACACTGGAGCTGGCAGTTTTCACCTATCCCAAGTGCTTCTCAACCTGCCAGGCAGACGTTCTCAGAGACCTGAGGACCTTTGGGTATGAGATACTGACCTCGAAGCCCCTGGAGATGGCCACAGGAAGAAGAGGAAGAGAAAGAGAGACCCCTGCCTGGCTCGTTCTAGCTCATAGAAGGTCTTGCTTCCCCCTGTCACTTCCACCACAAACCTCCTTCTAGATATTCTGGCAGGAAAAATAAAACCCCACAAACTTTCTTCCCAAAGTCTTCCCCAAGGGGTCATTTGGAGACCTTTCCTGTTCTCAGCGCCTCCAGCAGTGCTCCCTGCCTAAGAGGGGACAGGGAGCACACCCAGCTCTGTGCACCTGCCCTCTCCAGGGGCTGGCATCACCCTCTCAGCCAGGTTGCCATCCACTTGGAGGTAAGGACACTGGCTTCAGTTCTGTTTGCCTGTCCTGCCAAGCTTCGCATGCCACGGGCCCTCTGTTCCGTTGCTTACTGAATAATTCATGGATAACCCTGTCCCAGAAAAGCCACGCATGTGACTCACAACAGTCACTGACTCTCCTCTGCTGCCTGATGTTCACCAACTGGCTCCCACCAGGCTGCTGAGGTTCCAACATCCTCAGTTTAAGCATAGGGAAGATGAGACGTTCAGAGCACAGACATAACTAGCCTCCCACCAAGTGGTCCAGGTTCACTAGATAGGAATTAAATGGTCAGGGAGGTCCAAATCATCCTGGTGGGTCACAGAAAGGAGTTACAACAGCCCAAGAGCTCTCAGCTCTCACATCTCTGGGCCGAAGCACAGCATGGCTGCCCTTGCTTTCCGGAGCCCAGTGTGGCTTCCCCAGGAGCTGAGCACACCTCAGGGTGCCGGTGCAGGAAGGGCTGCAGGCAGCTCTCACTGCCTGTCCCCCTCCCTCTGGGCACTAGCGAGAAGAAGAATGCTGAGCATGATGACATAGCCAAGTGCTCACATGCAGACTGCAGGCGCTTCAGCAGCGCCCAGACCCATCTTCTGCCAGCCCTATAGTGTGGGAAAGTAACAGCCACAGCTCAGCAGCCACTGAACACAGGATGCTCTCAGGAAGAGCAGGGCCAGCAAATAAGCCACACCCACTCTTGTGGCCCAGATGTAAGGCTCTAAGCAGAGCCAATTATTGTGCCACCCTTACTCTAAAACCCCTGGGGAACAGGGCCGTCCTAGGCTAAGCTCCCAGGCTCTGAAACACTGACTGGTTAGCTTTACAAAAGAAAAGCAGGGATATCAGCCATCCAATAGCACTAGGCTACAGGGCATCTGTGTACATAAATCAACCTGGACAGGTGAGCAGACAAATGTGGGTTTGAATCCAGCTCTATCACTCTATGATCTCAGGCAGGGTAACCCTTTGAGCCTTAGTGTCCTCATCTGCAAAATGGAACCGGGACAAGCACTTTCCAAGGCTAACATCAGCTTGAGTTCAGACAGACATAACACCGATACACCCAGAACACAGCAGGTACTCAATAATCCTCAGTGCCTCTCTCTGCTTTCTGATTTGCTGCAGTCTACCCTGAGCCACTCATTTATTCTGCAGTTATTTCACGAGAACACGTTTTGTGTTAAATTGTACGGATGCAACACAACATACTAGTAATAAGTCCCAGCCTCCTCTCTCCCGTCCCCTGTGCAGACAGACTACTGACTACCAGGGCTGGAGGATGCAAAGCGGGTCTCTCAGGTCCAGGCACTGTCATCCACCCACTCGCTCATTCGTGTGTTCAAAAGACAACTGCATTATAACCACCATTCATATTACCGTGCTAGGAAGTATGGGAGAGACAGAAATAAATCACATGTTCTCAAGAAGCTTAGAGTCTAGTACGTGAAAAAAGACAAGGCCATTTAACAAAGAATAGGACAGGTGCCATAAGGAAAGGCAGATAAACAGCTAGGAACTCTCAGATGGGGGCAGACCCTGTCCTGCCCAGACAGACGCATCCTCTGGCTGAGTGGGCTGGCTTTCAAAGGAGAGGAGAAAAGGGACCACTCTCTGGCCTGGCACCATTCCTAGCATGGGAAACAGGCCGGATCTATTTAAAACGACTAGAGGCAGGTCAGAGCCTTTTCTGGCAATTCCCAAAACTCACGCTTCCTGGGTAACTGGACAGAACAATACTGTCAAAATCCTACTGACTTGGAAAAAGAAATCATTTTATGGCCACCAGAGTGATAAAAGAACTTTGCAGGGAGGGTCCCTGCTCAGAGGTGACAGGAGTTAGCAAGGGGCAAGAAGGGAACTGGGGGAAAAAGGGAAACGCCCACAAATATGGATCAGGGCTTCGAGAAAAAACAAACAGCAAATGAAATTTATTCATTGTGGTTGCTTTACTACCTAATTAATTCAGTAATTTCAAAAACAATTTTATTTATGTTCCATTTACCACATCAAAAGTGAAAAAAAAAATCCTACGGATGCTAAAATAATACCTCAAGGCATCTATTTTTAATCAGTTAAAAAAATAAAAAGGGGTGGGGGTGTTTTTTTTTTTTAATTACCACTGGTTTCTATACAATCTCTCTCAGGCAGACCACCAACCCTAAGTGAGAGCGAGAGAGTGAGAGACAGACAGAGAAAGAGAGAGGGAGAGAGGAGAGGGAGAGAACGCACAGCCAAGCCTTCTCTGAGAGCCTTCCTGGCTGCTGAAAACCGAGCTTGTCAAAAAAAACAAATCCATAATGGCCCGAGGCTCCTCTCCAATCTATTTTCTGCTCAGCTGGTTTTAAATGAAGTTATTATGAGTCATTAAAACACCCGCAAGCCAGTGGAAGTCAGCCAATTACAATTTTAAATTTAGCCTGTTCTCTGCCCCATTCTCTTGTTTTCTTCCTTTGCCCACAGAATGCTGCTGCTGTTATTTTTTCCCTCCCTTCCTTTACCCAAAGTGGAAGAGACAGTTATGAAAATGCATAGTATTGCACAGTACACAGAATCATTCATATGAAACTCAAATTATTAAATTAAAAAAATGCAAACTTCTGCTTTCTCCCAAGTCTCGCCTTAGCCTACTGGATTCCTCTAAAAGTCTAGTCTGGGCCCCAAAGGTCATGAGGCTATTTTTAAAATGAAAAGGTTCTTCACTGGGGTCTTGTTTAGAAACATTCACATCCATCACACACAATCAACATGTTCCTGGCTGAATCCAAGGGGGGGAGGCACATCACCAACATCCGAGGATAAATAACAAACAGTGAAGTTGAAATTCAGAGGTAAAGCAGGCTTTGCAATCAACCATGAATGTCGGTGGAAGTCACTAGATATGATGAGCTCATTTAGTTTTTAAATCTTCAAGGTAATGGTCTGTGCGGGCCCATTACAGCAGAGGAACAATTTTGAGTATTTCATGTAAACGCTTCTTTCTCAATCTCTCTTTTTTCCTCACACTTACACACACGTGCACACACGTGTACGTGTGCACGTGTGTGTGGGTGGTGCTGATTGGGACTCTGCTCCTTATTTTGGAGAACATAATTCAGCTTTTCTATACCCACCAATAAGTAACTACCTCCCTATCGTAGGAACTGTCCCATCCTCTTTTACCACGTAATGGATGCAGCTGGGAAATCCACAGAATATACTTCCAATGGGTGTAGGGGTAAATAATGAGGGGAAAAAATGTGATGGTAATTTTTTTAAAAGGAAACAAAGCCTATGTATACAGGGGGCAAGAGGTTGTGGGGTGGGTAGGGGAATGGGAAAAATGAGAATTAAGTCATGTCTTATCATATACTGGTGCAAATTCTCAATGCTAAATGTGACCATGATGTGTGTATATAATGTACCAATAAAGATCTGAATTTAAAAAAAAATACACTTCCAGACCAGATCTCTCTCCAACACACACACATCATAAAGCTATCATAAACAGCTTTATGATTTGGATCTAAAATGTTCCCTGAAAAGGTCGTGTGTAGGAGTATTGATCCCCAATGCAGCAGGGTTCAGAGGGAGGGCCTTTGGAAGGTGATTGGCTCAGGTTGGATTAATTCACTGATGGAGTTATTATTTAATGGGAAGTGACTAAAGCTTAGGAAACGGAGTCTAGCTAGAGGAAGTATGTCCCTGGAGATGTGTCCTGAAATGTTATCTTGTCCCTAACCTCTTCCAGTTTTCTTGACCATGTGCTCCCCCTCGGCTCAGAAACAATGGGAAGGGCGTCAGTGACCGTGGACTGACACATGTGAAACTGTGAGCCAAAATAACCCTTCTTCCTTTAAGTTATTTACCTCAGGCATTTTGTCAGAATGATGGAAAGAGAGACTGGTCCCCTGCCCAACTAGACTTACGACCTTACTGTTTCAGGGAAACAGAAAAACAAAACAACAAGCCTAGGTGGAAGGGACACTTGGGATGGAGAAAACAATGAGCTACCAGGAATATCTACCTCCCTGGTCATCTGAGTGAGACAGAACTTGGGATCTGTCTTTATCATGTGAAGAGAACGAAAAGAGCATTTGGTCCTGAGGAGCTTGCAGGCCCATTACAACCAGTAATAAGAGGAGGGCTTGGTTTGAATCTTACAGAATATAAACCTAGGGCCTGCAGACATAGCTGTCCTGTGCTCTGAGGGTCCCCAGGGCCAAGCAGATGTCACTATCCAGTCCTCAGACTGAGGCTCACTTCCTTCTTGCCAACTGTGGGCCTTAAACACCAAATCATCACAGTGGCTCATAGAGGCCCATCTGCCTAAATAAAACTGATGTGTCTGTCCTCTCCCTCCTACCAGTCCCTTCCCTGGAGGGGCTCTAACACTTGATTTTCAGAATCATTTTCTGAGGGAAAACACTCAAAATTGTGTAACTATCAGGCCCCACCCCCAGATCTGCCCTCGTAGTATAAACACTTTTGTTATAGGATACTCATTTATTCAACAAATAAGTATCCAAAGCCTTTGATGTGTCAGGCACTTTGCCAGGCCTTGTATATATCAGAGCAAACAAATGGCAACATATCTGGGTGAATTTTGCTCTTGTATATACAGTGGCACAGAGCCTTCAAGACTGGGCTAAGTATAAAATAAAAAAAAAGACTTCCAGGGCCAGGGATATAGCTCAGTGGTTCCAGCACCTGTCTTGCAAGCGCAAGGACCTGGATTCAATGCCCAGTAACCACATTACAATATTGGGCATGGAGACTCTTGCCCAGCAGCAACCAGTACCACATACCACAGTGCCGGGTGTGGTGGCTCACGCCTGTAATCCCAGCACTCAGGAGGCAGAGGCAGGAGGATTGCTGAGATGTGAGTTTGAGGCTGAACTCAGGGCCAGCCTGAACTACAAAGGGAGACCCTGTCTCAAAAAAAGGAAGACTTCCAAAGCCTAATTCTATTCATCTTCTTGCCCATCCTCAGCTCAACTAAACATCCAGCGGTCTAGGGAGAGCAGGAGCCATGCCAGAAAAGTTCCATTCTGATCCCCGCAAGCCAGGGGACCACAGTATGAGGTTTTAGGCTCCAGAAGCAAGATTTGGTTACTAGCTGAAGAGTCCTCACCAGGCCTCTGGGCCAAAGTGACCTTTTGAAGTTCCCAACTCTGACCGCTGCCCAACTTTCAAACTAATAGACTTTGAGGAGGGACGGAGAAAGAAAGGAGATGGAGAAGGTCACAGAGAAATAGAGAAAGAAACAGGCAAAGAGACAGCCAGACAGAAAGAAGACACTGAGCCCCACATGGAGACAAAGACAGATGAAGACATGGCCAAGAAGACAGAAAACACACGGGAATGTCAAGCAACGGCTGAGGCTGACACAGACACAGCGACAGTGACAAAGAGATGAAGTGAGATGAAAGGAGATTGGAGAAAATGGAAGGACAGACGAGCAAAACTGAAAAATAAGCACTTGCCACATGGAAACCTCAGGAGAAAGAGCTGTGAGCAGGCGCGCAGTGGTGAGACAGGTGGGAGAGGCCGGGCTGGCACCTCTGCACAGCCCTGGATATCATACCTCAGAGCGCACTGGGGCTGGGGGCTGGGGGCTGCAGGCTGTGTGGACAGCTGCAAAGCCCCAGCCCCCAGAGCCCCTTTCCAGGATGTAGGTCTGGCAAACCAAAGAAAGGTAAAAGTCTCCAGAAAGGAGGAAATGGCTCTGACTGGGGGTCCATCCCATGGCAACATTCCTACCTTGAGTCCCCATTATCCTCCCACTCTCAGACAAAAACCAAAGGTCAGCAGAGCAGCCTAGAACCTCGGCAGGAGGGAGGCGCAAGGCAGAAGAAAATGCAGAATACGATGATAAACAGGAGACAGATGTCCCAGCATCCACCCCTCTAGGGCACCATTCATTTCCTAATAAGAACGTCATCATCTGGCTGAGCAAAATCATGCAGTGGTATGAAAGGGGGTGTGTGTGGGAGAAGCCACACTATTTGGGGATAGAAAAATCAAAGAGAGACAGAAAGAGAGACAGAGAGAGAGGATGAATAAGGTTATTATATAATTTCCACTTTCTTTCCTCCACCCTTAAAGTAATGTTCTGACAGGCTCCTCTCTGAGGGGGGAAAAATGACAAATCCAATCCAAAATTCAACAGCCTGTGTTCTGTTCAGAGAGCACACAGTGTACTGTACAGCCCATAAAACTCCAAACAGCCTCCAGACACTGCCGCAATCGTCCTCCATCAAAACACTTTGTCTTGCATACAAAAATAAGATACAGCGCCGAACGGAATACAAAATCAGCCCATTACAGTACAGAGAGACTGCTACTTAGCAACGAGGGGCTCTAAAGCCTCGATGCTCTACAGGAAGCAAAATCTGTCGAGCCTGTTGGGCAAATGATAAACATTAGCAGTATTAAAAAACACAAAAGCCATGTAAATGGATAGACATAATGTGGAAACGAATTTATAGAATAAATTGAGATGGGGGCTTGCAGGCTGGGGAGAGACGCTGGGTGGGATCCAGAGAAGTAGATGGGATGCGCGCCCTCCGCCCTGCTACGGCACCATATGGAGGCAGAGACGTGTGTCTGGGGGGCATGTGAACCCCTCTGCACAGGCTGTAGGTGAAGGGTGGGAGAGGTGATGCCAACTCTGCTTCGTGCCATGACCTGCAATGAACTTTCTGAACTTTCTCTGTTCTGTTGGCCTGAGGGGAAGTCTCCAGGGCTCTGGGAAGGAGGTACACACGCCCACCCGGTGGGACTGAAGTGCCCAGATGTGGGGATCTGTCTGCCCTGGGGCCAGCATCATACCCTGCACCTTCGCTAACCTGACATTTGCTGTAAACAAATTCCTAGCCAAAAGAAAAAATAAAATATTTAAAAAAAAATAAAAATAAAACACCTAGAAAACAAAACCAAAACGCCCCATCTGGGTTGGAAAATCAGTATATTTCATCAGGTAAGGGGGGGAAAATACTCTGGCTGTGAGTCAGCAGCAGGATTGGGATTCCAGCCAAAACAGGAGCTGAAAAGCAAAACCATATTCTTCTGCTCTTGAGGCAGAAAAGCAAGCAGGGGTGCGGGGCGGGGCGGGGGGGGCAGTGAAGAAGGGGGAGAGTGGAAGGGGACAGGAAAGAAATGTATTTTTCATCAGCCAGTGTATAATTTATAAACAGCATTAAACAGTTTTTGTTTTCTTTCTCCTCTCTCCCGTGTAGGGGCTTGGACCGCAGTCAAGCCTGCATTAATTTCTGCTTTGGGTACAGTGTGTTCTTGGAGGCGCATCTGCAAGCGATCATAAACTCTCTGGAATGCTGGCAGAACATCCAGACCTGCCGGCAGGCCGGTGACGACACCACTCTGGGAAAAAGTTCGGGAAGCAGGCCAGCTTCGGGGGGAGGGGGCAGAGAGACACACAGAGAGAAAGTGTGCTCAGGGAGAGCCGGGGAAAGTGGCTCCCCTTTGCGCCTGCTCCTCTGCACCCCTAGTGCCTGCTGCCACCCCGGATCCCCACTCACCTCACCTGCCCCTCACCAGCAGTGTCCACCTCTGCTGAGTGCGCTAAGGGATCTGGAGGGGTTTCTCCTTGGGAGCCTTCCAGTCTGACCCTGGTGGCAGAAAGCTACCAGAAGGGGAAGCTGACATTCCCTGATGAGGCAGAGAAAACAGGCTGGCTCAGGGCTCAAATGTGCCTGGATGGCCCTAAATCTCTGGGCAAATTCCTAATCCGAGAAGAGAACTGACAGGGAGAAAGGAGGCGGCCTCAAGGTGAGAGGCGGCTGGTCCTGGGAGGCCATCTCGGGCACCTTTCTAATCGCTGTGTGAGGACCGTCCCCACCTGTTCTGTAAAGCACAGGAAATTTACCAGGTACTTGGCTTTTCCTCCTTCTCTGGCTTTAAAGAGAAGAATCCTGAAACCCCAAATTATGAGATCTAAAAAGACCAAAATGGAAGACATGGAAGAAGGAAGGAGAGTGGAAGGAGCCATATCAATGCAGAGATCTCTGCCATCTTGTCATATTTTTTCCCATCCAACCACAGCAGGGAAAGCATGAAACTGACTCAGTCTGGGTTCCAGCCTCAACCTCTCCAGCACTCTTGCTTCTGGATGGAAGCCCAGGTCTCCAGTGAGTGCCCAGCCTCCCCAGGCACCTGCTGGAAGCAAAACTTAGCACTCAAAGCCCCCTGGCTGACTCTGGGGAGAGGCCTGATCTTTGGGGAAGTTTCTCAATAGTACGGCTTATAACGCCCAGGGAAAGGCAAAGCCAAGTGGGACGTGTGGGTGCCCTAAGAGGCTGCACACCCTTCCAGTGCAGGGGCCTCTTGACGCCGCAGCAGTACCCCAGCAGGGCCACCAGTCTTGATTTTTCCTGGAGTCTCAAACGTCCTCCACTGCAGTGCGGCCTACATGGCAAAGACCAACACCTCCTTCTAGTCCAGAGGAAAAATCCAACAGTCAACAAACTGGTCTCTCCTATCAGAGGAGAGTGGCATTCTTTGCTGGTAAACTCACAGACCTGACACATACTTAGGTCTTTTGAAATAACTACTGGCTCCAAAAATGAATGCCACTCCCAAAATTGGACCAGGCAACGTACATACCGCAGCCTCTCACAGTGAGCAGCCCATGTGCCCACTTACAATCCACCGGTATGTCAAGCCAGGCTGTGAGAAACACCACCTAAACAGGAAACCTGACGATGGCCACGCTCAGAAGGAGCTGAGGTCACTCATTCTGTGACCTCGGAGGGGAACTCCAGGTGCTAGGAATCACTTCCTACATAGAACAGGGAGAGGTGGACTCAGGCGGCGCACGCACATCCTTCACACCTGGTCCCCACCAGGTCTGGGGCACAAGGGGAAGGGGGAGGCCCCAGAGTCACGATGGGACGCAGACAGTGGAAGTAGGAGACATTCTTCTGCTGACTGCCACAACCCTACACCCAAACTTCCGCCTCCTATTGGCCAGCTCTGCAAAGTCTCTTGAAAGTCTCTCACTGCAAGCCTCTTTCCCCACACTCAAATCTTTCTGAGCCCCCAAAGCCATCTCTGAGAATGTGGGGCCTGACCAGCTCGCCTCATTAGTTAATGAGTTAGGTTACTACTGGTTTAATTTAAACTTAGTGTTATCATCAGGTATATCTCATAAACACTTGATTAGTTAACGCATTCAAATCGAGATAAACACTTCAATTAAACTGAGCATTCACTACTACCATTTAGGGTCTTAAAAAAAAATAAAACTAGAAAAAAGTAAGAAAGAAGAAGAGAAAGCAGCGCCTCTCAGAAGGCCTCCTACAGGGCAAACTTCTAATTAAACAAATTGTCAATTTCAGCACAATGAAAACTGATTTAGGAGAGTAAATTTAGTATTCCAGTCACTGAAAATAAGACCTCGCCTTGTCGATCTCCTACAGGCTGATTTCACCCGATAGGAAAACGAGGAGTAGAGGAGGAACACAAGGATAGAAACAGGGAAAGACTAGCTGGAGCCTTTTTGTCCCTTTATAAATAATGTCTCCAGGGAATGCGGCGGGGCCTCTTTTCCAGCACTGAGAAACTCTTTTCTTGCCTCCTCCTTTGCCTCACCCCTAACAGATTAGAAAAAAAAAAAAAATTAATCGTGTATGATGACAAACTTGGCTCAGCACTCACTGTACATACTGTACCCACAAGCCTGGCTCTCAGCCAGGCCTGGCCCGGCGCCAGGACTACAATAACAAACACGGGCGGCTCGAGCCAAGAGGGGGTGGGGCGCCGGCACACAGGCTAGGAGGGAGCTCTGGGCTGGAGGAGCAGCAGCAAACAGTGGGATGTGCCCGCACCAGGGCCACCAGACCCTGAAGGAGCAACCAGGACCCTGCTGGGGCCTGGGCTCGCTTCTTCTTTCATCTGGCTTTAAAAAAGAAAACGGTATTCCCAGGCCTGGAGCACTATTTTCTTCCAGGGTCTTGCAGCGGCTCCAACCTGTGGTCATCACCTGTAAAATGGGACTATGCCATGATCCAGAACCCGTTCTCGTGGCCAAGTCCCCCTCTGTGGAGCTTTCCTAACACAGCAGCAGGAAAGCCTCATGTCTTCTAGCTACGTGTGTCTTCTAAGCAACATGGCATTACTGGGCATCTGGGGACCATACTTGTCTAGAAGACCGGGCACCGCCAGCTCATGCCCCACACCCAACAAGGACATGTCTTTGGAGGTTCACCGTTCAACCAGGGGCAACCAACTCAGGAGAGTCTGGCCTCATTCATGCTTTGTACTATTTGGTTTGCAAGTCCTCCCAGCACGGGGCTGAGAGTGTACAGGGCACAAGAAAGAAGACAGACTAGAAACCCCAGTTAGGAGAGGGCTGATGTACTCCCATGACTCAGTGTACCTGCCCTTCTCCAAATCCTCTTTCATATGACAGTTGCCCCTCAAAAGGACAGGTCACTTATACAGTCAGCCTTAGGTGGCTAATAAGAGAAGCATGAAAGAAAAAGTACAACCTAACTCCTAAAGCCTCTGTGGCATCCAGATGGCACCACAGGACCTGGAAGTAGATCTCAGGAAGGACTGGAACATACATCCCCAAAGATCTGCCAGTCTGGGGGGGAAAAGTTTGCAAAGTCACTATCTTGTCTCAACTGGGGCCACTAAAACTCATCAGAAATATGAAATCGGCTCCTCTCCTTTCTATCAAAGCCACAAACACACCACCACTGTGGATTACAGCAGGACAGTAGCTAACCCGCACTGGGTCCTGCTTCAGGAGTCGCTGACCATAAGGGCCGGGGGACTCCTGACTGTCTCCACCCAGCACGGCCCTTGGCCACAAGCAGTTCCCGTTGCAGGAGAGACTGTGCAGGAGATGAGTCCCCGCGAGTTGTTCATCGGCCTCGCAGGCCGCACTCATTCATTCAACAAATACTTGTAGTGTGCCAGGTAATGTGTTAGACATAATCAAGAACAATCCTAGGTCCAATTAGCTTTTACTGTCGACTCTTCAGGAAGAAAAGGGAAATCAGAGGAGCCTGTGACAGGTCAGGCATTGGGACAACCACACAATGTGAGCCTTCTGATTGCTCAAGTAGGGTTCGATACTCTCACTTTACAGATGAGGATGCTGAAGTTCTATCATCAGAGGCAGGTGGCCCAATTTCTTCTGCCATCTCACCCAGGCTCCCAAAAGGCAAAGATCAGGCAAGTCCATAAATAATCGAAACACAAAAAAGGAAAGTTATTGGCTCCAAGATATATGGGCACTTAAAGGGCACATTTGCTCCTGGCTGGAGGTGGAGAATGGTTAAAGGCAACCTTGAGAGTGACTTTTGATAATCCGGAAGAGTGGAGAGGATCCTTCCAGAGGGACAGCACAGAGTGAGCCGAGCTCCAGGGTCAGAAAGTAAGGTGCTCACACAGCAACTCGACAAGCAGATGGGCCTGAATACTGGGGAGCACTGGACTCGAGAAATCACTGACAAAAAGGACTTATAGGAACTGAGTTTCAGACAGGACAAAAAGCTTTGAACAATAGGCTGGACATGTTTGAACCCCCATGAAGTGTTCAAAAGTGCACAGATGTGTGTCTGCGAGCAGAAAGGAAAAGAAACAGAAAACCAGTCAAGGTGGTGGCTTGTCTATCATCTCAGCACTAGGAAGGCTGAGGCAGGAGGATCACTGAGTTTGAGGCCAGCCTGGATTACAGTGTGAGTTCAACGTCAGCCTAAAAGAAATAAAGGGAGGACTCACACTTTGCTCTCAAGGATCATGAAGACATGGCCTACCTGGTGGTAGATAGTTTATGAAACCACACACTGAACCCTAAACAACATGCAAAGCCGAAGAGAAACAAGAAGAGATAAGGTGCTCGTCCACTAAAGTAAAAGAAAAGGTGTGCACGCTCCAGGCAGATGTGAGCACAGGAAGGCCTGGACTCTGGACTCCCAGCTGACGTCACACAGTGAGCAGGACCAGGAGTGCCCAATGGAGCAGGCTGAGGGCATTCACGGGAAGGAGGAGGGCAACAGATGTGAGGATGGAGCAGACCTGCTGAGACAGACAGCTGCCTGGAGTCGGCCAACTCCCTGGATGCAGAAGCAGGAAGAATGAGTGGAAGAGGTGGCACCAACAGTGCACAGCTGCCCAGGAACTACAGCAAGGCCCAGGCAGCAAAGCTACTCCCAGCACTGATGTCACGGCACACACAGAGGGCAGCAGGAAGAACAGAATGCTGCCAGGTGGCCAAGCAGGAAGCCTCTGGCATTGGCCATGGGGACTTACCTAGGGTGACAGCTTCAGAAGGAGGGAAAGGTGCAAGCAGAAGTCACTCATACCTGTCTCAACCAAGTGTATGCCAGGGACTCACTACAGATCCTTTCAACGTGTATTCTCTTTCACAGTCCTCAAAAAACAAAACAGAGCTACAGGAGTTAGCCGTACCTGTACGCTTCAGATGCAGAAGCTGGAGTTCACAGGAGGAAACTGACCACAGACACACAGTTAGCACCTGTCACAAGCAGGTCTGAACCTTAATCTGCCCAACCCCAAAGCCCGTGCTCACTTCACCAACACTGGCCTGGAGGCCCAGTTGCTTGAAGCAATGTGGAGGCAGAAGAGGTAGATGTTGGCCTGCATGAGAGAGAGCAAGACAGATAGGAAGACAGCCCAGCCTTCTCTCCAAAAACATGACTCAGGTTGAAAGCCAAAGTTATTAGAGGGAAAAGAGTGATCTCTTGGCTGCAAGAAAGAAATCCTGAGGTATCTACACCAAAGGCAGTGACTCCGCAGGCTTTAAGCTGCAGCACTAGGCCCACAGGCTCCTTCCCTGAACCAAGCACACCTGAGCTGCTGACTGTCAGCGGCTTCTCCCCTCTCCTCACCTCTTGGGGCAGGGCGGCTTTGCCCAAACATGAGCAAAACTGCCAGCAGCCACACAGTCGACCCCACTAGAATTGGATAAAATTAACTTGCAAAAGACAGCACGCTATAACTAGCTTTGTGTTCCAACCTTTCTATATCTATTTAATTAAAGGCTCCAGTATAATGTGAACCCAATAGTCAGATTCATTAGACAGCGAGAACTAATTCCACAACTGTTTTGCTAATGAAACTGCAGTCTACTTGGGAAGGTAGATCACATAGGGCGTGGGTGCCAGCGATGCCCTGGGAACCCCAGGGGAGCATGGACAATGGTTTTATCCAGTGGGCACACGCCATCCGTGTAGCTTTTCTGCTTAGTAAACCCAGAGGGAGCATCCAAGGGAAAAGGTGGCCCTGGCTGGCAGCGGGTGGGGTGAGGGTGGGCAGGAGGTAGCTGCCTGTGCCCAAATGGGCCAGCGAAGGCATCCTTGCCTACCTGAATGAGCCAGTAAGTGCATTCTCAGTCGCAAACTATCCAGGAACCGCTTTCCGCAGAGCTCACACCCGTACGTCTTCATGCCACTGTGCAGCTTCCTGTAGGGGAGAGGAAAAAACAGGTTGCCACTGCGCTGGATGGATAGAAGGTCGGCCCACCCCTACTTGTGGACTTGGTGTCATCCCGCCGACAGATAGACAGGAGGAAGATGATGGAGGGCATGGCACTGACAGACACTAACCCTGAATTCTCCAACAGCTCAGTACCCATGACCCGCTCTGCCCAAGGACCACTGCCTGGGAAGCAGCTGTCCCTTGTCCCGACCAGAGGCAGAAGAATGGGCTCTCTCTATAGCTGTATTCACTGACCCACAGACCAAAGGAAAAGATTCAGATCTGACTTCAAGGGGAGGAAGGAAGCAACACTGAAGAAAGTCAGACAGACATCATGCTCACTGTCAAACTACCTCAGATCCTCAGTGGAGGCCTCTGGGGCTCCGATGACCTTGAGCTGCTCTGCCCTCACTGCACTGCTGATGCCCAGGTCCCCTACCACACTCTACAAGCAGGAGGGCCGCACCCAGGTCCCTTCTCCTCTCCGGGAACCGCTGCACTATCATGACTGGTACAGAGTTTCCACATAAGCTTATGGAGGATCTGTTATCTTTATGGACATAAGCTGTTCCTCTCTTGGGGTACCCAGATATTCTCAGAATGGCAGTGGCCCTCAGAATGTATTCTTTCCTTAAGCGTCAGCTTTAGAAGTGTCTTCCCTCTGTCTGTGCCTTACTCAGACAGAAAGGGTTTCAACAAATCAAACCACAGCATTCTATTACACGAGGGAGTGGCAGCCATGATGGGCTGTCCAAAGTACTTCAGGACACATTATTTCATTTTGACGATTCTGACTTGGGCTGGGCCATGTTACCACTTCTGGAAATACAGAGGCCCTGACAACAACTGGTCACAGGCCCAGCCTGCAGCAGACCTCCAGTCCTGACTCCCCCAGAAGATTCTTTCCTGCCGGCCTCGCTAATGACGCAGCCATGGAGCTGCTAAAACACAAGGGTGGGGCCGCCCTGGATGTAGGAAGTTAAGCGCCAGGCAAAGGCTCTGACTTTCTCCTTGTTCCCATTCCTGTTCTCAGGCCTTTCCTGCCCCTACCAGGACTCAGATTTAGCTTCCGCCTCTGTCCAAGTCTCTGGGCCTCCCTGCCATTTTCGCTGAGGAACAAGGTAGGCAGAGGTAGGAAGTGTGGGTGGTAGGCAAGCAGAAAAATACATGGCTGTCTGACAGCCAACAACCTACTGCAACCAGGATGTGGAGATGTTAAGACCACAGTAAAAGGCTGGAAAGCTAGTGACAGTGTTAGGTAAAACTGCAGAAGTACAGACAAGGTACGTGTCCTTGAACTGGCAGTGCCCAGATGGTGACAATGAAGCTGAGTCACCCACTGCTACCAAATTCCAAACCTCAGCATGAAGATCCAGCACTGGGTTCCAACCACGCAGTGCCTCTGGGGGAGGCTCCTGAGCACCACAGCCTACAGGCCACTGTGGCACGAGCATGGTGTACAAAGCAGTGTGTGCAGCATTCTGATAAAGATCACACCTGTCCTTTCGCAGAATTCTTTCTCAATCCCATTGCTTTGTTTACACACTTTCCCTTTACCCCTTCTCCAAAGACAAATGATTTCTCAACCTCTCTCTCTCCCTCTCTCTCTCATCCACTGTAAGGTACACCATCCCTATGTTTTTTCACTCAGGCATGCCTGATGCAGCTAAATTGAGAAATATTAACAGTGCAAAACATTTTAATTAAACATTCTAACCCTAAACATATTTCATCAGGTCTTGTCCTAATTGTTTGGAGCAAAGTATGCGTGTACCCGGGTATGGACATAGTGCATGCGCGTGAGCACACGCACAGACACACATGCTAGTGGAGCATTCCTGTCCCTGGGGAGGATGGATGACTGCTTTTTAAGAAATGTGTTCCACAGAGCAGCAACGGCTCTATTCACAGGAGTTACAAAGAACTTCTTGCAATAGTCATGGTGAAGCCAGTTGGGTAGCAACAACAAATCTTTCTCTTCATTGATGATCCGTTTGCCTCCAGGACTATCCACCTCTCAGAGGTGGCTGTCAGGAGGAGCAGACGGACAGGTGCTCATTGGATTTCTTTTCTAAAGGTATACTGCAGCAAGCAGTCTTCAGACTCTGGGATCCACTACCAGATTGTATTGTCCTGTTGGGCTCCCAGCTCTTCCTCGAGGGTTCCTAATCAAACCCCTTACCTGATGAATACTCTCTCGAGTAATGTCCCTGCCTCTGCCTTAGAGTGAATGGATTTGCCTGGCAATTGTTAGAAGTGGTCAATGGGATGGCTTAATGTGAAAGTAACTCCTGCCTTCTTCCTGCAGAGGTAGCAAGGCACCAGGAAGAATGGCCGGCAAGCAGCTAGAAGACCTACAACTTCATCCTGACTCAACCACCAACTCACTAAGACCTTGAACAAGCATGCTATCATCATTACAGTTTTTCTCACTGGTGCAGGAATGTAACTGATATCTAAAATTTTGGATCGGTTGAAATTGTATTTTCCAATGTCTTACCTATATCCTTTTACCTAACTTCTAAGGACGTCCTCTCGGGGGCACTGTTATTCCCCCTAAGCCATGTCCAACTTGTCCTTTGCCCTCTGACAACTCAAAACCCAAAGCAATCTACATATTTTTACAGCTTTCAATCCAGATGATCTGACTTTGATCTGAGTTTCCTCATTTATTCATTTGCTGTTTATCTTTTAGCTTTCACTTTTCAGAACTCACTGTGAACCTTTCTGTGGAACCACTCTGTAGCCATGTCTTCCCTAGCCTTCAGAAACATGGAGGTCCCATGTTACCCAATCCTTGGGTAAGGACACTGCTCTACAACTGACCAGTATAAGGCCCTCACAGGTTACAGAGGCGAGCATGGCCTCCCTATGTATCCACAGACTACAGCTCAAAGGTCCTACCCTGCTGGCAAGAAAACCCAGGTAAAGCACACAAAGTTCAGAACAGAAAAAGGGAACAAGCCCACAGGCCTACCCAGGAGTTCAATAGCACCTAGCACAAGTTTGCTCATATCTTTAATTGCTGTTCATGTACCAAGGAAAGGAATGCAGAGAGATGGAGGCTTCTCCTGGTTCAAAGAAAAAGCAAATGGCAGAGAAGAACTGAGTACAGTCAACGCACTTGGCTACTGTCGGATTATGACACAGGCCTCAGAAGAAGCAGCGTGGGAACAGAACTCCAGCTTGTTCCTGGAGCAAAAGTACAAATTCATATGAACTCCTGGTCATCTCGCTTCAGACTACAACTTCCATAGCTACTGCTGTCTCATCAAGCACAACACTTCAATCAGAATAGAAATTGCATCCACCCACTTCCTCCTCAGCATATTTAATACATCTTCCCAGTTTGGTGCTGTCTTTTCATACCATCGATCTGCTCATGGCTATCTGAAGTCATAGACTCCACCAAAGGCAGAGGCAGAGAGGACAGCTGGGGATATTTTTCATCTTACTATGCACCACCTTGGGCTAGCGTTAAGTGTTCTTACACTCTTTTCTCTGAAAAGAAGCCACATTCTGACCACCGTTTTGGTAGTAACCTGCTCTAGCATGGCCCAAATATCTCCACCCCCTCTTAAGGAGTGAGATCTAATGTTCCCACTCCTACTGTGGGGATCCATCTCAAAGAATCTCTTAGAGCCCATTAGATAAGTTCAGTAACAGATTTTCATATCCACCTAAAAAGACAAATTAAAATATTAACCCCTAACAGATTTCCATCTGTATTTTTAAAAAAGCTAATCATTAAGAAAAATTAGAGCTAAGTAAAACTGTGTCCTTTAACGAGTAATATGAAAAAAGGATCTGTTTCTTTTCACCAAGTCTTATCCTGCAACTCTCACTAGCAAAACCAAGTGAGCAAGATACAAGCTTATCATGTGAACCATTTTCTGTGAGTCTGAAAACCCATAAGGACGCTGTTGGGTGTAGACTGCAAACTCCACTGTGACAGGTGTCACCTGGATATTCCTTTTCCTGCATGAGGCCATATTGTAAAGGGACTGCTCAATGCTGCTCAGAACCTGCTCTAGGAATGACGCCATCTAGGGCAGTCCTCTGCTCACCCTGATAATATTCCAACTACAACAGCTTCTTGGGCAGCCTCCGATCCAGCACCGGAACTGTTTTGCAGCTTGTGGCCTTCCATACAAGGAAGGCCAACCCTGGTCAGGCAACATAAACCTGAGCTTTAGACTAACCTCATCAACCCAGCCCACCTGGGACAGACATGACAGCATGAATGACAGCAAGAGGATATCCACAGCAAGTTTCAGCCTCCTTGCTTTCCATCTCCAGAGACAGATGGTCATGACAGCTGCTCCCCAAGGGGCACCCACTATGTGCACTCTTGGCAAGAAAAGCTCAGCCCACTTCCATCCCACACAGCTAAAGACTAAAGAGATGAGGCTAGAAGGGCTAAATGTTCCACCAAGTGCCAAGAGAAAAAAGCCAACAGCACTGGCTGGCAGAAAGAGGGGGACTCAAGCCCCAGGACTGCTAATGCCACATTTCTTCTCAAGTTCCTCTACCCAGAGACAAATGGCAAAGTTGGAGCAGGCAACAGGCAGAAAAGGCTTAGAGAAAGAATCTCAGTGCCAATAGCCCAAGGGCTGTGTTCCCTCACTCTCTTACTGGGAAGCTGAGATTGCCTGATTGGTGAGTTCTGCTGGACAGACCAGCGCTGGGAACTGGGACCTGTAATTGGGGAAAGAAAGTGGGAGGGAACTCCACTGCTGGACTGCAGATAATGTTTTCCTTGTTCTCAGTTTAACTGACCCATCCCCAGAACCAACAGTCAGACCAGGCCAATGTAGCCCCAAAGAGCCTTCCAATTATTCTCCCCCCCCTCGAGGCTGCTCCAAATGTCTCCTCAATGCTTAAGCCTTCTTCCACCTTGCCCCATGACCATCAATTTGACCTCTCAGTGCTTCTAAAGGGTCCCCAGAACAGACAGGGAAGATGAGAGATTCTTTGAGATTCAAATGGAGGTCCAAATGACTGCTCTCTCAAAAGCCCACTGGCCACAGACGAAGCAATGCTCTCCGAGATCCTCTACTTACTGAGAAACTCAGACACTGTGCAAACCTTCTGGGCCTCTCTGGAGCAGTACACAGCCAGTCGGCAGACATACTAGTGTGTCTCCCCATAGAGAGCTGCTCGGATCTCTGTCAGTGGCCTGTCTCACATTTGACTGACCCCTCAGCTTGGTGATAAAACTACACCCTGGATGTGTTTTCTACCTTTCCAGGTAGAAATCAAACTGAGGAAGGAAAGTGCATATGTACTTCAGATATTGGCTTCTCCTCTCCCTTATATCCTTAGATTAAGTCACACCTCGAATGCCCACTTATCAAATACAAGAGGAACGGCAAACAGTCAACCATATTCTGTACTATAATTTTCAGAGAACGGAGTGAATGAAAAGTTATTAGGCTACCAGGGATCTTCTCTCCAAAACAACTTCCAGGATAGCACAAGACGTCTACACATTCAGTTCAATCTCCTGTACTTCCTACATGTCTCTGTGGGAAAGGAATACTTTCAGAAACTGAAAGAGCTGGTTCTATGAGAGGCCTCCACCCTAAACCACAGCAGGCTCTCCACAGGGCATGCTGCACGCTCAGGGAATGTTCCCTACCTTCTAGGGGTGCATTAGATCTTCCCAAAGAATGTTCTTTAATGTCACCAACAGTGTCATATTCCAGTCTGGGTCGGCCACTAGTCACACTCCATGTTACTCTCCTTCCCAGTGTGATTCAGATTACGCCACTTAAATTGTTCAGAACTACAAGCCCTGGAGGAGCCAAGTCTTTATCTCTGCCTTCACTGCCCTCAGCACAGACTCACTCAGCTGGAGTGTAAGAGAGAGCAAAGCCCATTCCTAGTGAGGTGATGTCCAACCACTGGGGTAAAAGGACACTGCAACCCCAGGAAGAGAAAGAAGGGCCAATTCTAACCAACTGCAGAAAGGGTCACTCTAACTTTCTCAAGACATAAGGGAAATTATCATTTTACCCATTTTTTAAATGTGGAGATTAGATAGACATTTGACAAGCTGTGAGTGCTTAGATGGTATTACCACAAATTATCCTTCTAGCAAGAGAGTTCATTGCTCTCTGACTAGTCAATATTAATAAACATTACTGAATGCCTTTACAACACAATTTATTTTTTAATACTGCTCTTTATGTATGCCATAAAGTAAACATACCAATAAAAGCCAAGGATTTCAAAGAACAAATTTTAAAAAACAACCAAGAACTAACTGAATGCTAGTTAACACCTTCTATGCTGCAGGTTTGGAAAGGCCTAGGGATCCAGATCAGTAGAGTTTACAGAAATTGGCCCATTGTTGGTTGTTTAGAGTTTTTTAAAGGAAAGAACCAAAACTACCAATGCTTTCTTAAGAACTACCTAGAAGTATGATATGTTGTTAAGCATGGTAGCACACATGTATAATCCTAGTTACTCAGGAGATTGAGATAGGAGGATGCCAAGAATGAGACCAGCCTGGACAATGAAGCAATATTCCACATCAAAAAACAAAATAAAAGGTCTTGGGACGTATTTTAGTACTCTCTATTACAAAAACAAGATGTGTGCACACACATACACACACACACACACACACACCCCAAGTAACTTTTTACCCTCTCTAAATTTCACTTTTCATTTCTGCAACAATACAAGGGTTGACCTAGTTGATCTCTTAGGTTACTTCCAATCAGCTTTACAAAACTGCAGGGCTGTGGGCTGACAAAGGTCTGTGCTGGATGGACTCTGTCTGCTGCAAGGGGGATCCACACCAAATCCTCAGTCTTCATCACCAAGTGCAGAACACACTAAGGGTTCTGTGCGTCTTATTCAATGAGTACTATGAAGAGAAAAATGGAGAGGTGCAAAAATCTCACTCTGTATCTACACAAACTCACACACACTCACTCTGCAGTGCAGGAACAGTTGTGTCTATTGTCTCAAAGAGAACCCCTCCGTGGGGTTCTTAGAAAGAATGCCACACATTCTGCCTTAGCCTGGGATCAAGGCCAATCTGGAGTTCACAAGTGAGTGGAAAGAACAGTCCTGACCCTTGAAAATGGGAGGAAGGACAATCACATTCCCTATGGCCATAATCATAGCAGGTACAGTTCCTTCTGACAAGGCCACCTCCCATGGTGAAAATATGATGTCAGAAATGACAAAGGGTTTGCTGATCTCTCCCCAGCAACCGAGCAGGGAAGGAAGGATCTTCATGGCTGCTGAGCACCAGGAGGCCCGGCCTTCTGGCTGTTATGTAACTGGCCCTTTGTTTTAAAATACTGAGTTCTCCTAAGTCATTTATTTGAAATATCTCCATCAACAAATTTCACCAAGAACAAAAGTTTTTCATTTGGGCACCAGGCTATGGGATGATCTTATCACACACAATCTCATACAGTCTCTTTCAACAAGGTCTTAGCGTGCTTATCTGCGAAGCTCCTGCTAGCCAAATATGATTGAAATGTTCTATTTATGCTCACTGGATTAAGGAGATGTCGCAAAACTGCACAAAACCTGGCAGATGTAAGCAAGGTATTACAGCCTGGGCAGTTAAGATCTAAAGGGAAGGGATCAATAGGCACTTTTGTAGTTTTCTTTCTTTTTGCTTTTAAGAAAACAGAAAAGTTGTGCTTTTCAAAAAAGGAAGAGGAAAAATAGTAAAATGCCTCCAGATTTATAGCTTCTCTGGGCTTTGTCCAAAACCAAAACAGGGCACCATGATGCATGCTTGATGATGTCAGCCCGAGGGAAACAAATACATCCAAAATATTCCCTCCAGGTCCCAGCAAGCCCTATAAGGGAATCAAACTATGGTTACAGATGAATGAGGGTTTTGTTTTTTTCTCTCTCTCCATACAAGGCTTTTAACCAGCACAAACAGTCAATTTCTGGGAAAACAGCTCTCAAAAAGCTATAGACTTTTCTGTTATCTCTGTTTTGCCCAGGAATATAGAGAAAATGTTTTTATCTCCTGGTTATCAAAGTTCATTTCTATATGTCTCTACCTCGGTCAAGAAGCCACAATGCCACTCTCAAATCCCAGGGACCAGCCACGGAAACTCATATGTTGCTGAGAATAACTAAGGTCTATTAAAGACCGAAGAAGAACATTCTTTTGGAATTAAACCATTCTGAAAACCTTTTAAATGTATATTGCCTCATTCTTTCTGCTTTAGTACACTGAAAATTAAATTACTTTTCTATGAGGATTCTGAGCTTCAGAGTCATCACTCTACACATCACTTGTGAACACAAGAGAAGAGTTGGGCAGATTATCTGTATGGACGCCAAATCCCACTGTGAAAATCAGTATCATTTTAATGAATAACAGGAGCAAATCTAAAAGAGATATTTGCTTCTTTCTGGTTCCTTTTTTCCTCCAGGAAAATGAAAAACATAAGCGTCGTCAACAGACGTTGTATAATAACAAAGTTAGTATATTTATATGTCAAGGTTGACTCTGAAAGAGCTTCCAGAGGATCCCTGCACTGTCCCCATGGTCAAGATAGACAGTCCTCATTTTGTCCATGAAGAACCTGAGACTAAGTGGCTTAGGAAGCAGAGGAATGTCTCCAGACTTCTTAGCATGGGGTCTGCCTTCACAGTGACCTAGGTAGAGAGACCTGTGCTCTGACTACAATGTTTTCTCTGGGCCTCTGGGCCCTTCTCCCTGCAAAGGGGCAGGAAAACCATTAGGCAGAAAGGAGACAAAAGAACATGACTGGGATTCACCCAACCTAATCAGATAGAAGCAAGAACAGCGAGGTCTCCAAGAGAAAAGGTAACCTGACAGATGGCAGCCAGAGTCTCAGCAGTCTGGTCTTCAGGGACTCTGGACCTTCTGCGGGGAAGGTATGCTAATTACTCCTCACCAAGATCTACCCTGCACCTGTGATGCACCTCCTGGGTACCATCTTCTAGGCAAGTCAGGTTGCGCTTGAACCACAGTGAGTCTGGGTAGTTTCTACATCGACACTATTTCCCGTTACTGAAGTTCAGTGATTCCCTTTGTAGCACTTAACGCAATTTGCAGTTACACATTGAGTTTTTGTTATTCTTTAACTCTACTATATCGTAAGGTATATTATGGCAGAAACCATCCAGTGTAGCCTCAAAATCTAGAATGGTTACTTGGGACAGGGTAAGCATTCAGGATATTTTTCTAAGGAACAGTGTTATTGAAATTTTATTCACATGTCTAAAATTTACCCTTTTCAAATATACCACTGCAAGTTGTTTAGGTACATTCATAGAATTATAACTATCACCACTATCTATTTCCAGAATATTTTTATCACCCTAAAAAGAAACTGCAGGGCCAGGGATTTAGATTCCACTTGCCTGGAAAGTGCTAGATCCTGAGTTTGATCCCCAGTACAAGAAAGAGAGGGAAGGAAGGAAGGAAGGAAGGAACTCTGCAGCCCTCAGCAGTGAGTCCTCATTCCCCTCAACCCCCAGCTCCAATATTCACCATTCTATCTTTCTCTGTGGATTTGCCATTTATAAGCACATTTCTTATACATGGAATCACACAGTAATTACCCTTTGGAATCCAGTTTCCTTCATGTGGCATGTCTTCAAGCTTCATATGGGAGTCTATATCAGTATCTCATTCTTTCTTATTATACAATAATATGCCATTGCGTGGATATACCCTATGTTAACAATTCATAGTGGGTGGACTTTGGTTATTTCAATCATTCGGCTGTTATAAAAATGCCGCCACGAACATTCGTGTAGGTTTTTGCTGTGGACACAGGTTTCCACCTCTCTTTGGTATGCACCTGGCAGCAGGACTGCTCGGTCACATGGTACCTCTATGTTTTACCTACCCAGGACCTGCCAGACTGTTTTCCAAAATAGCTGCACCATTTTACATCCCCACCAGCAATGCCTGAGGTTTCCATTTCTCAACACATATGTCTGTAGATCAAAATGAATAAAGGTTCCTTGTACTGCAAAATCGCCCAAGAAGTCACAGTTCTGAAGCTGCATTGGTCAACTGGCTTCTTCATCTGCAGACAGCACAGGCCACACTCACATGAACAGAAGCCCCAAAGAATGCCATTATATTTACTTCATTTGAGGATGAAAACCAACTAAAAGAGCAAGGAAAAGGAAAGAAAATACCAGATAGCTTAAAGTGGGTATACTTTCACATATATGATTTCAATACTGATCCTCCTGTCCAGATTCAATAATTGAATAATGCCCACGACTACTTAAACAGACTCAGCTGAAAAACATGAGAAGGAGCCCAACTCAAGCACAGCTGATTCTGATTTGGTCGGCAGTGAGGAAGGCGTGATTCGACAACCCTGCTGTCCCTGACAGGAAGTTTGAAAACACAGACATACCTCGTTCCATCCCTGCAACTAGGTCGTTCAATGAATTGGTTGCTAAAGGAGGAGTGGGATACAGTATGTACACTACAACATTCAGAATAAAGAAATGGTCAGAGGAGCCTCCAACATGATATCTTGGCTTTCACTTGCATAACTCTTGCACGCAGCGCTGTGATGTATAATGCAGCACAAAACAAAAGTACTGTACTGAGCAGTACAGTGAGGAAAAAATTACAGTACTGTATAAACAAGGTGTTCTGTGCAAAAACGACACTGGGGCTCTATAAAGAAGATGCACAGGAGAGTCTGCAGCTTTATGTTCTCTTATGCATTACAGTACTGCATGTAAGAGTTATGCAAATAAAAGCAAAGTCATCAAGTTGGAGACTGCTTTAACCATTTCTTAATTCATTTAATGACCTAGTAGCAGGAGTGAAACCCAGTTGTTGAAGGAGGAATGTCTGTAATACTTAAAGAAAAAATGCACAGAGCTAGAAATATAATAGTTCACTGGTACAGCACTTGCCTAGCAAAGGCAAAAGTCATTTAAAAGAATTCTCAAAATGTGCAAACAAAAACACTAATGGCAAAGTCTAGGAGAGAAACATCCACAACCAGAAGCTGCTGAAGGACTGGCACAGCTTGGCCTCGCTCGTGGAGCCTGCCTGAGTAGTCAGGATGCCCTAAAACGAGCACCACGCAGCAGTTCCGTGCAGGGTTTCCCAAACTTCTCACTTGTCACCCTTTTCTCTCTTTGTAAAAGAAGGCAGCCATCTCTCCTTCTGAACAGATTCATTGCAAAGAACAAACAAACAAAGGCTGGGACCGAGCAAGGCCCTTTGCAAGCTGCAGGTAATTAAAACAGCCTGTAAATGCCCCAGCAGAAAGCACTTCAAAGAGACAGTAATTCCAGCAATGGCCAGTCAAGACTCTGTGGTGTAAAAATTATGAGTTTTCCCAACGGGGAGCTTTGTGTGAAAAGGACAGGGAATGGTGGTGAAGGGAGAGTGAGTCACACAGAGGAAGTTTACAACTGGTGTCCATGCTTAGTGTGCGCCGGGTGTGCGTGTGGTGGTGGGGGGCGCGTGCAGGCCAGAAAACAGGAACTGTGTGCATGCGCATGTGAAAGCACACATTTATCACTGCTGAGATGGTCCAAGCGTGTGGGCATAGAGATAAAAGGAAAAATAAAATAAAACCAACAAATATACATCCTCTTCCCCGCTGGGCCTCATTTTCATGGGGAGCACCAGCTTGTGAGCTCCCTTGGCTCCTCCCTTGCAAAGTTGCAGATTACACAAGGAATGCCTAATTTGTGGGCTCCGAGCTAAGGAACAGGAGTGGCAGAGCCCAGCAGTGGCTCCCTGGATCTGCGGGCACTTTCCCTCTCACAACATGACACATAATGGCCAGCAACACACTGCAAGCTCTGTTATCTGGAGGCAGAGGGTAAAGAAGAGAGAGCGACTCCTCACCTTGACACTGACTGCACTCACTATGATCCCCCTGGCTACCTGCCTCGGTGTCCTCTGTTTTTTTTTTTTTTTTTTTTTTTTTTTTTTGAGACAGGGTCTCACTTTGTGGTTCAGGCTGGCCCTGAGCTCAGCCTCAAACTCACATCACAGCAATCCTCCTGCCTCTGCCTCCCGAGTGCTGGGATTACAGGTGTGAGCCACCACGCCCGGCACTGTGGTATGTGGTACTGGTTGCCGCTGGGGTGAGTCTCCACGCCCAGTATTGTTATGTGGTTACCGGGGATTGAACCCAGGTCCTTGCGCTTGCAAGACAGGCGCTGGAACCACTGAGCTATATCCCCAGTCCCTCGGTGTCCTCTGTTTAAATGAGGAAGTGACAGGGCTGGGGCCCCACTTTTCATAACTCAGCACAGACAATCCAAGTAGTCATCAGCACTCACCTGAGCACAGCACTGCACATCATAGAAAGGTTATTTTAAGAGCAAAAATAGTCTTATCACTACCATTCCTTTTCTGTGTTTTCTCTTGTATTTTCTAGCGGGGACCTGAAACCCTTAAGGAGACATCTCACTAGGCAGGAGGCCAGTATCACTCCCAGGAAGCTTCCCCCAGCCACTCCCTGGGAAAAGCTGATCTTCCCACCTCAGCCCGTTTTGGTATTTGTATCTCTGGGTAGATCAGTGGTCCCCGCAGCCTCTGTGCTTGCTTTTCCATTCACCTGGCTGAGCAGTCTCCTGAAGTCGGAGCTTCGCCCGAGTTACTCCTGCACACACAAGCTTGGCAAAGGCTGCGGCACCAGCAAGCGTCCAAGAACTGGGTGTAGACGAACAGCTGCACGGTGGGTGTATCTGGACCGTACTATGTATAATAAGTCGATCCGAACCCAGATGGGGTATAGTCCCCAACAGCTTCGCATGCCGTCACCTGGCCCATAGGAGCCCCTGAGCCCGGAGAGGGGAGGTGGGAACCACCCCGTGCTCACCACGGCAGCAAAGAAACCAACTCTGGCTGGTGGCTTTATTTGCCCATAAACAAAATCCTTCTCTGCCTTCCTACAGCCCTACTCACTAACTCCTCCCTGACACTGCTGGCTGTAAGCCCACACATAAAAATGTTCTTTACTATTTTTATTTAATGAGCTTTCATTTTTCTTTCCCCTTTTTTTGTAAATGAGAAAGGAAAGCCCACCTCCTAATAGGAATTGGGGAGAGGAAGCAACGTAGTATCTCTTAAACGAACCATAACTTCGTGAGAAGCTTTCTCTTCCACACACCCCTAAATGGCCCCTTCCCCGTGTCCCATGCCCCTCCACACCTTCCGCATCCTTACTTCTCACCATTCAAACAAGACGCATGGATTTTGGACATTTGATTACTTTTAAGTATATATTTTTCCCTCAAATAGACTGAATACAATGGTTAGGAAATGTGACAGAAAACTATTCTGAGCCATTTATTGCCTTAATACCCACCTTTGTCCAACAGGCAGTTTTGACAACAGCGATAAATTCCAAATTTATGTCAACAGAGCATATGTTGAACACCTCATTTCTGAGCTAAAGCGGCATGCTGCCCTATAAATCACCGTTCTGTTTGAAATGAAAGTAGATTACAGGCCTGTGTTATTGAGCAGTTAGAGCTATAGTCATATAAATCAGAACTTTTAACTCTAGGCAATCCGTTGTGCAATTAACTAAAGGGTACTTTGTCATTTCAAGGCTTGTGCACAGGCTTGGCAGGGCACACAGCGGCTGGGGGGGTGGAAAGGAAAAGTTTGTAGCAACAGGAGGACTGCAGACTGCAGCAGCTAACCCTCTCCACGGAACCCACCAGGGCTCTACGTTAGCACAGACACCCTCATCACCACTATGTACCACAGAGAAACATCATGCTGAGCATTTGTCACTAAGCCACCTCCAGAGCCCAAGTGCCATTTCATTCATTCATTAACAACTTCCTGGGCCTGAGCAGTGTACATAACACAGTTGGGTACTAAGAAGGTGCCAGAGCGATAGGGGTTTAGTTATGGGGTGGATCCCAGCCTAGTATGGGCAAGGCACTGCTTAGATGCCCATCACTGCCAAAAAGAAGTGAGTCCGGAGACAGTGAGGTGTTAAGAGTTATATACACAACAACAATGAGAAGATGCGAACAATGAAGAAGAATCAGAAGAACATTGGTCAGAGACATACTTGAGCCTTACTAGATGTAAGAACATACAAGAATAGGCCCTGTTCTGTCTATTTTCATACTTCATCACATTCTGTCCTCCTACCAGCTCCAAAAGATAGGGATTATTTCTATCTCTTTTTTGTTGAGAAGAAAACTGAAACACAGAGGTAAACAACTTTCCCCAGTGTCATGCAATGTGCAAGTACCAGAGCTGGATAAAATTAATACAGTGAAAGGTTGACATAATCCCAGGACTCTGAGGGGCTGAGGCAGGAAGACTATGAGTCCAGCCTAGGCAACTTAGTAACTTAGCAAGACCCTCTCTAAAAAATAAAAAAATAAGAAAGGGCAGGAGATATAGCAAATGTGCAGGCCCTAGATTCAACCACATTGGACAGAAAAAACAAACAATGACAAAGACCACTCAGACTCAGATGCCAGCCTGCTTGCAAATTCCTGATCTACAATATACTAGAGCTCTTAGGCTGGGATTCTCTCATTCTCAGTTTTGCACTCAAGTAATAATCGTGTTATCTCAGAGAGTAGATAAATGAGGCTGGGCGTGTAAAACAACTTAACATGGCGCGGAGAACACAACTTGCTGAATAAATGTTACCACTGTAAGACTAGAAGAGAAAAAGACAGACCCTTGTACCCTGGCCAGTCAATAACCCAGCTGGACCAAGAGACAGAATCGGAAAAAGAGACAGAGAAGAAAGATGTGGTGATGTGCCAATATGTCAACAATTATATCACTGCATAGAAAATGGTATGGCTGTGCTGGAAAACAGGGTGCTGTGGCTGGAGAGGCCCAAGGACATAGTAAAATCAGGCTGGTCTCTTTGAGGCTTCGTAGGCTCTGATAGGCTCTATCCATACATGTTAGGGAGTATTAAAAATAGAAAATTCTTGGATAAGAGAGTTCTATGTAATAAAGGTTTCCTATGAGCCAAGACTTGGGAACAAGCAAGTTGTGCCTAACTAGCCTTTGGGAGATGATGGCCTGGCTCGTGCCAAAGGAGCACGTGGAAAAGTGGGTGGAGAGGCTTGCAGAAGGACACAGTGGGCCAGAAAGAGGCACAGGGCTTTGATCCCAGCACCGCAGTCTTTGCTTACAATCCTTCTTGAAACAATGGATTAGTTGGGCATGGGAAGCTCCACAGGGCAAGGACCATGGAAAGGAAAGAGAGAAAACTGTCCGAATTTTAAATTAAGAATGAAGGCATTTCCTAAGACAGCGGTTAGGTGTGCCTTCCAGAACAAAACGCCAGCACAACATCACTGCCACACACCTGCAGAAGTTTTCCTCTCCCTAGAGAGATGCAAGAGGTGAGGTGCTGAATCAAACTGCCTATCTCCACTGCTTCCAGCAGGGGATGTCGCTATGGAGTAAAAGTTATGGGGACAGGAAGCTTGGAAGGGCTGCTACTTCTGTTTGCTGCCTCCATTCGACTGAAGATGATGTTCTCTCATCAGAATGTGAATGGAAGAAGCAAGACTGTGCAGAGAAGAACCACACTGCACTGCTTTCTCTCCGTCACCCTGAACTTGCCACCAACTCAATATGGCAGGAGAGAAGGAAACTCAGGAGGCAAGGAAACTCAGGTGCTCTTTCTCTCCCACGAGACCAAGCAAACGAGAATCAGTTAGGCATCTATTTGGCATTGCAAGAGTTACAATAAGACCATAAGAAAAAAAGCCTGCCCTCAAAAAGCTTCACTTAAACAATGAAGAAAGTACACAAAATATCAAGCAGTACACATGCTCCAATATCAGATTGTGGCTGTAAGCACAATGCTTGCAGTGAGTGAGAAGCAAAACTTGGGAGTCCTCCATGTGAGATGGGCTGAAGAATGGGATCACAAGATAACCCAAGACACAGCAGGTATTCAGATGAGGTGAGAACAGGTAGAGGAAGAACAGAGTTCCGGGGCAAGGACGGTCAACCAAGTGACAGGACAGCACAAGCAGAGGTGAGTCCTGTGCAGTGGTACAAATAAGACCAGACAGCTAATGAGAGGAACTTAGCTTGGAAAGCAGACAAAGAGGGAACCACTGTTTGTTCCTGATGAGGAGGGAAGGGGGACATGTGTCTGTGGGAGTTTAAAAGCACAGATGTAACATGCTCTGGAAGCCTCAATACTGTCCTTCCTACCATAACATATGGCACTACACAACATCTGGCCTTGGAGTCCCGCCAGACATTTGCTCTTGCAACCTCCTCCACAGCTACCCGTTCGTGGAAAAGTAGATTCCTCACAGGAGTATCAGGGCAAAAGGCCTTCCTGTCACACACTCTGGTCAATCACTGTCATGCTTTATTTTGTTCCTTAGCTGGAAGCGAACAAGGCAAGAAAACCCTCAGAACTCTCCACAGACCCCCTCTCGTGCACACGGGGACAGGCAGGCATGTACCCACACACACTGTCTCTCACCATCTGGCGGAGCAAACTGCTCATCTTTGAGGGGGAAAAAGGGAAACCTCTTAGAGATATTTGTTTAATATCTGAAAAGTAGGGGAGCAGATGAAGTATGCAAGTTTCATTTAGAAAATCATTAAGGAACTATTATAGTAAAATGAGGCTTCCCATTTCCAAATAATGCTGCAACAATCACACAGAACAAACTGGCAGGCCAGCAAATGAAGAAGCAGGAAGGAAGGAAGTGGAATGATAATAATAACTGGAGGAAAATAGGAAATTAGAAGCAACCCCTCCTGCCAGACCTGGGTAGGATCAGCTTGCCCAGTCAGCAATGAGAAAACCACAAATTAAAAGTGATCATCTTGCTGGGCACACTTGCACGGGTACCTGCCAGTCATCTCCACTCAGGAAGTGGAGACAGGAGGATAGCAAGTTCAAGGCCAGCCCGGGAAACTTGGGAGGATCTTGTCTCAAGGTAAAATAAAAAAGAGTTGAGGCTGCAGCTCAGTGGCAGAACATCTGCAAAGCATGTAAGATAACCTGGATTCAACCCCATGTATCACAAAATAAAAAGGTAACATCCTGGAGAAAGGCTGCCATTATTCTTCAGAAGAGTGGTGTCTGATCCAGCAGTTCCTCCATTCTTATACAAGCCGGTGTCTTACAACTTCCATCTTAAAAATCCTCAGTTTCATTTCTGGGGAGGGACAGTCTGGTGTCTGCCTCTTCTGGAAAAGAAAGCTGGGCTGGGGGACAGATGAGAAAGAAGACAGTGGGAATATGGGTAAGCAGCTCCCCTAAGAGACACCCCCAGTCCTGCTGCTCACTCCAAGCCAACACATATTTATTATCTCCTGATAATTATCTCCTGATAATTATGTCCTCAGTGTCAGTCACTGAGGAGGGAGTAAGAGAAACATAACACCTTAGCTGCACCCTTAAGGTTCTTACAGTTAAGTAGGGAACAGAAGATATACACATATCAGAGATTTAAAAACCGTACACTGTGATAAAACAAGAGCAGAGTAAGGAAAACATGAGCGCAGGCTTCAAGCAAGCGAAAGAAAGAAAGCAGAACGTAAAGAAACAAGGCAGAAAAGAGCGAAAGAAAAAATAGGAAGGAAGAGAGGAAGAAAGGAAGGAGACAAAGAAAAAGAAATAGGAAGGAAGGAAGGAAGGAAGGAAGGAAGGAAGGAAGGAAGGAAGGAAGGATCCCAGGATCTGGGGAGAGTAAGGTTGATCACCATCTGGGCACATACCCCCATGACCCACCTCATGCATCTCTCCTACGGCTCTTTCGTCCTCTCACCATCTCCACTACAAAATTCTAAGTCTACCGGACTGAGGTACTAATCTTATCCATTCAGTCACATGGTCTGCTTTTCTCTAAAATGGCTGCTCCCAAGGCTACAACCCAAGAGTGGCCCTAAGCGTTGCTTCCTTCTACCCTCCCATGCCACTTGCGGGTGCTCCAGTTTGGGAGCACCTGCCATCAACTGCCAAACACACTTTCATCCCAGACTTTTACCCTGGATGGGCCACGCCTCACTCGGTGTCTTCTCTATGAACTAGAAAAGCAGGGGTTGTTGGAGAATTCCCTCCTCGTCTCTCACGGGGACCAGCATGGGGCTGAGCTTCTCTGCCTCAGAACTAGGGATTTTGTTCAGACCTCTCAGGCAGTACCGACCCCCAATCTGCCCCATTCCCAGGCAGGAAGGAGACCCAGTGAATGACCTAGAGAACAGCTCTCCATGGCCACTGCTGTTATGTTCTCCGTAGAATCTATGCTGGTCTCTCTGCCCAAAGAGAAAGACATGATCAACTGTAATAAATAAACTATAATACAGGAGGCAGGGATGTCATCTCCCTTCCAGAAGACAGCATAAAATTCATTCACTAACTTTCTTGCTGGAAGCCCCTAGGCCTCTCTCAGAAGTACGCTAGAAGGATTGGAGGTGTCATGGCCTGGAAATCCTCCAGTCTAGTGATATAAATACTTAACAACCACCTGAACATCCACATAGTGTTGCTTCAGAGAAGCCAAGAAGCACACAACCACACTCCTCCTCACGTGAGGCTGACAGAAAACACCACCTGTAGCCTGATTATCTCTCTCGTATACTCTTAAGTTTCCCTTTCTTTAATGAGACACCCCCACCTCAGAGGGCCCTTACCTCAGAAGAGCTGGAGAGAGGGGCACAGTATGAACAGGAAGAGCAATGGCACTTTCATGGCCTGCTGGCAGTGACCTTAATAAGGACAATGAAGATGAGCTTCCCTTTTGGTAGAGAAGTCAGAGTAGCTGACTTCAAAAGGCAAAGAACGGCTGGTCCCCTGAACAATGTCCCCCAAAGGTCACTGCTGCATGCAGGAAACAAGAGAAGGCACACTTTCAAGATGTGTTTCCATAACAGTTTAACCTTCCAAGAAATCAGAGGACTCAGACAGCCCGAGAGGTCTCTGAGCCTTTTTAGTCAACCAAGATTAAGTGAACTGAAGCATTCTAAACAAAGCTCTTCAAATATATTTGAACACCTCCAGAAAAGAAATGTCGTTTAGAGTATAAGATGGCAGTGGAGATCTGGGGCATAGAACAGAACAATCAGTGTGAGTATTAGACATGAATCTAAGTCATTAACCCCAAGAGAGAGCAGAATGTGACCTTCAAGGATGCCCTTCAGTTAAACTACATGTGAATCTTAAAAAATAAAACGTCAGTGTCCAAGACAAAGTGAGCCTCAGCAGACAGGATCTCAGGTTCCACGATGGGAAGAAAATCTCCCAAACCACATCCTCTAGAAGATAATGATCTGCCTGATGTTTGCTTTTATTCCTCTTGAGGGAGGGACTGTGCCCGTGTGAGAGCTAATACTTGAAGATACCTACATCATTCACCCACGGTCTCCAACCTGACCTTGCTAGAAGAACATCATACTATTCCAAAGCATGCTGAGGGGAAGCTCTTGCACTGTCACAAACTCACGGCAAGTCTTGGCTGGACCACTTGACCTCAGTCTCCCCATTTTTAAAACAGGGATGTTCTTTCTGAGTTTGACGGCATTCAGACACATCTGCGATCTCTGAGCTTGATCCCTTCCTGATGGACACAAGACCTACAGCAACTCAAGCTCCACCTCTCAAACCTCTTCTGAGCACTCCGACACATGGCACCCTCCCCTCCAAACACGGATAAGTAACCTTCGAATCATACAAGACAGGACTTGAAGGCTAATACTATTTTTAGCACTTCCTGGGAGAATCCACTTATTTTTAAAACTGCACTCAGGTTGTTCACACAAGGAAGACAAGTTAAAAGAAGGTTCTGAGCAAGGAAAGGCTGGCAACAACATCAACACCCCCCAGACGACACTCTCTAGGGTCCGCGCCGGAGGACTGCAGCAGAATTCAGGGCAGCCTTCACCCTCATTTCCTCAGGACCCTCATTATCATGAGATTCCACACACACAAATGAAATCCCAACACTTCGGAGAAGGGCCTGGTCCACAAGAAGATACTGCACTGAAGATGTCAGGAAGGGGTACAGAACCTCTCTGCCTCAAACTAAACCAGTGGCGGGGCTGGATAAAAGCCCATCCCACCTGGCTTTCTAGTTTCAAGAGAGACTCCTGCCAGACACTTCAGGGTGT
The DNA here is from genome assembly GCA_004026965.1 of Petromus typicus. NCBI lineage: Eukaryota > Metazoa > Chordata > Mammalia > Rodentia > Petromuridae > Petromus > Petromus typicus. The sequence continues at coordinate 78,144 of PVIR01001320.1, read as the reverse complement.
TGGAGTCCCTCGAAACCACAAAAGGATCAGAATCGGCTCCCCTGTGCCCAAGAATCTGGAACTAGGGATTCTTCCACCTCGAGGCATTAGTTCTCTTTAGCCACCATCCCAAACCACCATAAACTGAGTGCTTAAGACTATGCAAATGTTGTCTGACAGCTCTGTAGGTAAGAAGTTCAAAATAGACCTTATTCACTGGACTCAGGTTAAGTTGTTGGCTGGGTTCTGTGGCCTCTGGAAAGCCCAGGGGAGACTCTAGGCCCTGAACCTGTCAGAGTCCAGGGACTGTGCTCAGTCCTGGGCCCCCGGCTCGCTCCTTCCTTGGCTCCATCTCTCTCTGACTCTGACTCTGATTCCAGCACTGGTTTCTCTCCCTCTCTCTTCCATACATAAAAGCTCCTATGGTTATATTTATTACAGGGAACCTACCTGCATAACGCAGGGTAATCTCTCTGTCTTAAAGTCACATGACCAGCAGCCTTAATTCCCCTCAGCTACACATCCTCACACCCACGTGGGTTCCAGGGACTAAGAGGGGGCACCTCTGCGGCACCATTACTCTGCCCGCCACACTCACAAATCAAACAACTGTGAGAGCCAATTTTTCGTTTCTGATTCTGACAGCCAGAAGTCACCACTTTCCATCAAAGGTTCTCACAAGATCTCTTACAAAGAGGAGAATCCCAGGAAGGGACTCCGAAGTCATTTCCTGGCAGCCAACTCACAGCAACCTGGGAACTATGGAGCACTGTAAGGTACAGCTGTCCCGGACATAATCCACTAGCTGTGCCCACATACATGCAAACCTGCACATGTATTTATAGGCATGTGGCACAAACTCCCAAGAGAAGACACTTCCTTAGATCCTGCCACAACCCTGGACACTGAATGAGCCGCTCAGTATAGGTAGTTTAATCAGATTCTAGTTCCAACAATATCACCTATGGATTATGCAGGCCTCAGAATCTAAGCTTTGGAATTAATAGAAACAGTATTTTAAAGCACCCGGCAGTGTCTCTCATGCAACGGGCACTTAAGTTTTCCCTATTTCTTTTTTCTGTTTCCATATTTTTTACATATTTTCACTGTTTAAAATATGACTCTGTAACTAAAGGACCAATAGTGAAACTTTTAGAACAGGTGATGGTTTTCAATTCTCCAACTCGTATGTGTGTGTGTACACACAATACATATCACATGCGTCAACCTGGTAGTCACAGAACACTAAATTTCTACTGTGTTAAATAACTTCACGATTGATCCCAGGTATAAAATGCTGTGCTCAGCTTTAGCAAAGAGCTCTCAGCTGATCCCATTTCCATTTACTACAAATAATAAATCACCCTTCCTCACCTTCTCAACTAAAAGGACAGCCTCAGAGCCACAGTTCCAAAAGTTCCCTATTCTTCACCTTATCTTTTGCTACCATAAAGTTTGTTCTTTCAGGAGTTCGCTGTTTGTTTTGTTTTTTGAGACAGGGTCTCGCTGTGTGATACAGGCTGGTTTTGAGCTTACCACATAGCCCACGCTGGCCTCGAACATGCAACAATCCTTCTGCCTCAAACTCGGGAGTACTGGGATACCATTAAGTTTGAAGACCAAAAAGAAAGATCCAGCACTAGGTGGGAATGAGGAAATACAGTGCTGCTTGGCAGGAACACAAAGTGGGGAGATCAAACAGAGACGCCAGAGGTGTGCAAATCACTTTTCCCCTTGTACCTACTTTGGCGCCAAGACAAACACCAGGGCCAGAGCAGACAGCAAACGTGGGGAAACTGCTGAGCTCCCAGAGCCCTACTAAATTAAGTGTGGAACCTGGATTCGGATTATGTTAACCATTTTTCACAAATCACCCTGGCTAAGAAAAATGGTCCTGAGCCGGTGCTAAGACAAGTAGCGGGGCTCTTGACGTGTCTCAGAAGTTGTATTTCACACCTGCCACACTTTCCACATCAGGACTTTGGGTCCCGGTTAAAAGGCAAGGTTACTTAGCCACCTTGACAGGAGATGGAAACACGGGTTCCATCCGTAAGGACCTCGCAGCACAGCCCTGGGCCCAGCTACCCGAGGTGGAGTGGTCCTGCACACTGTGGCCTGGCTGTCTGCCTGGTCTGGGGGCTGCGGTAGCTGTAACAGGCTTCAGAGACCCATGGGCCTAGTCAGCTGAACTTCTGTGCCAGACCAGCAGTTCCCATGGATGCTCACCTGCCAGGTGACCCATTTCCTCTCCCTCAAGTCCCAGATCCAGCATGCCATGGCCAAGGCCGTCAAGGCCATCCTGCCTAACACGCAGGCCACTGAAGAGACCACAGGATGGCAGTGGACAGGAAAATCTCCTTCGTCTTCAGATCTGAGGCGGGAAAAGCTCTTTGGGGCCTCCTGGACTTCACACTCACCTGTTGCTTTTTTGATTTCAAGATCAGAGTAGATTTCAGAGGTGAGGTCACCTCTTCCCAGAGGCTACCAGGAATTCAGCAAAGAGAGCACAGCACAAAAATGCAAATGGAGGACCCCTGGAGTGTGCTGCCAGGAGGCCTCTTGAGCTGACCAGTACCTCCAGGGCTCTGGGGCTGAGGCAGGCCTGGGTAACAGCTAACTTCCCTGTTTAGGGTGTTCCCTAGGATGCAAAACTGAGCCCCGCAAGTGCCCGTTCATCAAGAGAACCTGGACACCGCAGTGAGACAGGACACCAGCAGATTTTATGAAGAAGGGAGCAGAGAGGCGGATGGGCAGCAATTCTGATTTTGGTGAGATCTGGAAGGTTACCAGCCCTTTGAGTAGCTGCACTATAAAAAGAGTCCAACACTAAGTATTTCCTTTCCCATAAAATATTCATTGCCGCCTGGAAGAGCCAAGAAGCCGAAACCTCAAGTATTTCTAACTTTGTACTGCAGTAATAACAGAGTTTTATAAGAACCTTCTGACTGTACTTATACAGACTATAAATACACTTCCATCTAAGAGAAAGGAGAGGAGACATATATAGCCCCCTGCCGAGTCTGTAGTGTACCCAGAAAGACCCCAAGTACACCTACAATTCCATTTAGCATTTCAGCAAGCAAACAGCAGATGGAGTGATCCGTGATACCAGCCTAAAAGCAGTGCCTGCTGCGAAGCCCTGGCTCTTCTTACAAACGGTACTTAGGATGCACTCAAAACCCGGTTCGCAAATGGTATTGCTCCTGCTTAACGGCAGAACAATGTCCAGAGCGACTGATACTTAGCTCTCAGCAATTTACAGAGTGCTTTCTCATATTTTTATCCTGAAAACAAGCCTGTAAAGTGGGCACAGAAGGTGCTGTTATCCTAGGAAGTTCGGGGCAGGAGTGCAACTTGTCCGTGACTAGAAGAAGGCAGAAGAACAGGGCAGAGCTTCATACCTCCGATTCCTCCAGAAGTTTGCTTTCCCTGCCATCGTCCCTACTGAGTGGCAAAACCGGAGGATGAAACACTGAAACATAACTGGAGAGATGAACCACGCATACTTCAGCCGTATCACCACAGCCTTTGTGCACAATCTGGACAATTAGTCAGTCTCGAATTCATTCTTGGGGTGCATGAAATACTGAGCTTCTGCCAGAGGTTACCATGATTGGTGGTCTGCGCATTAACCAAGTGTGGAACATTCTATCTCTAATCCGCCCACTTGCATTCACCAGACACACAGACAGACAGGCTGGCTTCATTTCACTACTCTTCCACAGCCTTCTAGACAGAAAGGGTATGGGTTAATAAAATGATGTGTGATCGTTCCAGGACATTTGACACTGACGCTTTATTTGAGATGAAATCTGAAAGTAAAAGCTTTCCCTTTACTCCAATAAAGGAAGTCCTTTAATTCTCCTAATTCCCCTGCCCACCTGAAGACTTAAATTCTCTTTAACAGACTTTTAGCATGTGAGTTCATTGACTGCCCATGTTATCTTCAAAGGAAGAAAGACATACATACAAAGTCTCCTAGGATACCTACCACACCAAGAACAGATGTATTTCCAAAGACTCACATAAGTGCATTCAAAACCACGCTCATGACGATATACGCTAAAGGCCTTTTGAAGTGTATCATTGCCAGACTGCAATCAATAGAATAAACCCTACTTTATCAGGAAGTTCTACTGGAAGACTCTAAGAATTTGATTTCAGTTGCAAAGAAGAAAAGGGTAAACTATATCCGGGACTGTCAAGCTGCCTAGTTCAACATAAAGCTGGTTGTATGGCCCTCGTGTCCCTACAGGATTCAGTGAATTTGGGCGCTCACTGATGAGCCATCTGGGGACATGCCTATCTGCAAACTGGCAGGCTTCCCTATTTGTTCTGTGCAACAATAAACGTCAATGAATTAGAAGCTTCAATTATGTCAGAACATTTCCAACACCTGACTCTTAAGAAAAATCAGACCAGTGAAAACAAAAGATTTAACAAACAAAATTTAAAGGTCTGTTTTAGGACAGGGTTTCTTAACCTCAGGAACACTGGCATTTTGGAACATGTGATTTTTTTTCTTATAGTGGGTGGGAGAGGAGAAGAAAGGACATTGTCCTGTTCAATCTAAGAGATATAGAAACACTCCTGGTTTCTACCCATTACACATCAGGAGCAACTCCCCTTTGTTGTGACAACCAAAAATGTCTCCAGACACTGCACTGTATGTGCCTTCAAGTGCAAAACTGTCCCCGGTCAAGAACGACTGATAAGGGCTAACATTAATCCAGTCAATTCTATATCTTCCACAGGCCACTGTGCAATCATAAGTGGTAACCAAAACACGAGCCCTTGTATGCCACAAAGTCACGAACTGTCCAAGGACTTGATGACTTCACCATCTCGGGCTTACAAAAGCAAGAAAACACACTATTTTGCAAAGCATTTCAGCAGAGCTTATAACCAGAAGGCTTTTTCCAGGTTAACTCTGGTTAGCCAGAAAAAGTAATGAACTGCCATAGTTTCCTCCTCAAGTATTCCAGTTACTCCTGTTTTATTCTCCCCAGACTCCCACCCCCAAGATCACCAGGCTACGCCCCATGAAAGGACTCAACTATCACTGCACTCTCCTTGAAAGCATCTGTTTTGTTTAGGAGTAGTTCCAAGAGGAAAGTAGGAAGGCAATTGCAGAGGACAGAAAATGAAGTTTTGATCACGTCACTGGATACTGTCCTTTTAGGTGTCCAGTGCTTGCCGATAAAAGCCACTACAAGCCAGAGGACAGAGCCTTCCCTCATCACACCCATATGCATGGCTCACACAGATCTTTACACATGTGTGCACACGAGCACACTCACCAACCCACCTCCAGCCACTGATGCCGGCACTCATGAGTTATATGCATCCCTGTTACTCCCCTAGAGTACCACATCAGCCCAAGATTCACAAGTGTTTCGTCTGTACTAACCTGAGAAATGAAACAGAAATGGCTGGGGCGACAGTAAGACAAAGACAACCTGCAAGTGTCCTCCTCGTCCAAGATCCTGCACGCTGCTGGGTGAGGGCACCTCCGGAATAACCTGAGAGCTGTGCAGCTCTCCTCAGGGACAAGGTGTGTATAGGTGTGGGGGTGTGTGCATGTGCACATGCATGTGTGTCCAGAAACATGTTCTCCCCAAAGCCCCACACAGTCACAAGAAGAGCATGACCCTTATGACATCTGCTCCCTCCCCCCTAAGCAGAGCAAGCCCTTCACAAGGCAAAGCTGCTTTCTTCCCAAGCTAACAGGCAGAAACTTTTCATAAGTGAAAGAAAAACAAAGCCTGCTCCTCCCTAGGCATCCTGGTCCTCTCTAGGACTATCATTAAGAGATGCCTGATTTCCACACACACCTTGCTGGTTCAAGGAAATCAATATGAAAATCAATTCATCCACTGATATATTTTATCAAGATACATGTGGCAATGCCACATTTCATTTACAGTGCAGCACTCGGGGAAGCCAAGGTCACTGGATAGCAAGCGGGATGCGGGAGGGAGGGAGGGGGGAGAAGCCCATATTCTGTGCTGGCTGCAAATAGAAAAGTGAATGAAATAGGAACAGAGATAGAAAAGGGAGCCTGGGGATGCAACAATTACTGTATGTAGGAGGCACAGCGTCGCTCCCGCTTGCCAGCTTGTTTAAATGTGAAATCATCAGTAGATTTAAAATTCTAAGTATTTTTCTTCTTACCATGGCAAACCAAAAATGTTCTACTAGTGTGATGGGCAATAGAATAGAAAACACCTCTGAGCAGGAAATGAAGAGGAAGGAAGAAACAGGGATGGGATAAAGGGCAGCCGAGACCACCAGAAGGTGAACGAGAAGGCCAAGACAAAGACTGAAAGGGGCCAGGCGGGCGGGCCAAGGGGCGTGCTCTGGGAGCCGGCGTCAGGCAGGAAGCAAGCGGAACTTCAGCGAGCCTCACGGAAGGAAATTATGATATCTGGATGGCTACAAAGGGGCATATTTTTAGTAAATTTGAAAGTGATTTGCCACACATGGTACCATCCCACTCCAAGGGTTCTCCACCGGCTCCGTAGCTGTGCCATGGATCAAATGTACTCAGTAATTGCAGAGTCACTGCTACCCTCTCACCTCTAAACAGAGCGGATGAAAATAGCATGAACAGCTATAATAACAGGTTTGGGATTCAGCTTTTTACAGCCAAGGAAAAAAATGCTTATGGAAATAAGGATTTTGCTGACTATTTTCCAAGTGAAAAAAGAGAAAGAAATGTAGCCATGGGAGCTGAAGGGCAAAACTGTACCTACTGCCAAGTGAGTTCTGGGCTGCTGTGTGCCACCCTTCCACACGAACGCTGAGGAGAGGGTGCCCTCAAGACTGTGGGCAGGGCCTGGCCATTCCTCCTTGCCAGCCACACTGGGCTTGTCTCCCATCGTCCCCTCATGCCTCAGGGCTTGATGGGTCCCTTCATGCCCTCCGCCGTCCAGCCTCTGGGGTGCTCCTGTGCCCTGGAGCCCAGGCAGGATAAACACCACCTGGGGAAGGAAGGCAGGTGACACACAAGTGCCTGCTGCTTGGAGAGTAAACTGACTGTGCTTAGACCTCTTCTAAATCAGCCTGTACTTTACTGGCCAGAATCCTCAACTTCTCACTGCTGTACTTGGCTTTGGAAAATTGCACTTGGCTTTTAAATGCTCACAAGTCCCCGAGCACATCCAGGCTCATACTCAGCCAGTGTTCCTGTGGTGCTCTGCCTGACAGGCAGTAGTAAGGGCTTCACCTCCCAGACCTCTAACACACATCCCTGGGGCTGCTTGCTACGTGTCCTTCCCATTCCACAGGTGAGAAAACTAACGACTGACTGTTTTAATAACCTGTCCAAGATCCCACAGGTGGGAAGCATGCCCAGCGCTGACAGCAGAGGCCAAGCACTCTCCCCACGCCCATGTCCACGTAGATAGTGGCCCCTTTTCCAGAACCACAGCCACTCCTTCACCTCTCACGAGGCCACTACAGAAGCAGCTGAGTAGTTCCCAGGAAATCTGCCCACTGAAGAGTGGCCCAGTTGCTGACCGCCCTGCCCGGCCTGGGAGTGAGCCCTCCCAAAGGGCCGATTTCCCTGGGCTTCCCATGCTTTAAGGAAGCCTCTTGTTCTCAGGGTTTCTTCTGCTCTACTGCAGCAACCAGATGGGGCGGTAACACCAGGACAGTGAGTTCCCAGAGACAGAAAGATCGTTCTGTGTCCCGTCAACAAGAAAAGGCAAGTCCAGCTCCCAGTCCCGGAGTCTCCTCACCCCTGGGTCTTTATGAACTTGCCTCGAATTCACCTGAGGCACCTGGGAGGCTGGCGATGGAGGGAGGGCATCCTACTCCCAGTGCCCAGACCCTTTCCCTGCAAGGAGAACAGCGCTGCAATCCTGCTGCTCCGCCCTCAGAAGTGTTCTGAGCTGCATTCTCGGAGCACAGGCATCGCCAAGCCCTTTCTGAAGGCCCACTCAGGACAAGGCAGGAGGGAGAGGGAGCCTTCGGGGTGCACCACCAGCAGAACAGCACCCTCCCTTCCTTCTTTTTCCCCAACTGGCCCGTGGGACCCCAATCTGAGACCCCCGGATCTGAGTCACCTCGGAGTTGTCCTCATCAAGACGCCAGCTTCAGGCATCTCCCCCACCCACCTAGTAACCCCTGGAAGGTGGAGCCTGGGCAGCAAAAGCACCTCTTTACCAAGAGGGGTGTGTGTGCCGGAGTGGGGGTATGTGGGAGCAGGCCCTAAAGTGTTCCTCTAATTTCAGTGCACATGAGAATGGTCTGGGGAGCCTAGTGAATAGAGACCTCTATGCTGGAATTCCATCCCCAGCCTGTCTAAATGGAGTCCTGAGGTCAGGTGGCTTGGCGGGGCACTTTGAGAACCCCTTCATCTATGGGCTGCCACGGAAGAGAAGGAACATCCGGGCCAAGGATTCTCAGGAGAGGAGCCACCTGGGAAGGCGTCTCCACATGCAGGGCTTGGAACACACAGAGCGCTGCTCCTGCCTTCATCCAGACGTGAAGCAAGACACCGCTGGCACCAGGCTCTGTGGCCCAATGAGCCTGACTAAGTCCTCGGGGTGGGGGTGGGGCACTAGACAGCACTGACCCCAGGGCCCAAGGTGGGGTTCCAGGGCCACCTCTTCTGTTCCACTGGGAACGGAGGGGAGGCAGCTGCACGGACTAGCCGGGAACATCACAGCTGGTCTCACATGCAGGACAATGCTGTCAGAAGGACGCTCAGCTGTGAATGGAAGACGAAGACATCTGGTCATGCCCTGCCCAGGTCCAGGAGTGCACTGAGTCCTCTGGACAGGAGTGGTCAGCTGGCCTGGACATGAGGCCGCTGAGGACACGCTGAGCCTCACTCCCGTGTGTGAGCATCTCTAAGTGTTCAGAACCTCCCTCCAGAGGCTCACACAAAGGTGCCGCTCTCCCAGGCTCTCTTCTCACTGTGTCACTGTAACAAGCTCCACAACCACCACTCACTCTGATGAGGACAATACCGGCCACTCTGAAACCACATTCTGCTGCCTCGCTCCCTGACTCCTTTTTCTGTTCTGTACAGCACCGGCCTAACTCCTTCACGAACCCATCTCCTGGTGTCAACCCGTAGGACCCAACTGAGCAGGACAGACTGGCCCCAGCCATGGCCACTATCACCTCAAAAACATGGCGTGAGCTGGAGGTAACTACAAAGCCAGAATGGCAGCTGCCTGGAAGTTTCCCAAGGGATAATGAAGCCAAAGGGGGGTTATGAGGTTCCTGTTCCCACTCATCTTGAGACCAGATGGGGCAGAGGTGGCAGTAGATACAAGCACTCCATGCCTGGGAACAAGATATGGATACCAGGGAGATACAAGGTCCAAGAAGTCCTTAACCCGCCCGAACCCCAGGGGCAGCTGGCTCCAACCTTTCCACTGAGGAGTGTGTGTTTAACAGAGGCGGGGGCTAAGGTCTGACCAGTGCACTCTGGCCCTTCCTGTGGCAAACAAGGACACATCCATCCGGGAGTTAGGGTATGCAGATGTGGGCCTGGCTCTCACCCACACGGAGGCCTGCTTTGCTCCTCTAGTCGCCAGTTCCCTCTTGATGGCAAAACAGATGTGTCTATGAAGTAAATTTAATTTATGGGAGAGGAATCTAACCCTGGAGACCTCGCTATCATCAGCACACACTGGACCTCTTCTGCTGGCCCAGGCTCCACCCCTGGGAGTCAACATGGTTTAGGAAGACCGCCACGTGGGGGTCAGAGAGCAGAATTTGAGAAGGGCCTTTCCTGGACCCATCCCTTCCTTCTGAAGGAATCAGAGGCCTCTTCCAACACCTGTCTAAAGAGAAGTCCTAGAGAGTCCATGGTGCCACACACCTGTAATCTCAGCACTCTGGGAGGCTGAGGCAGGAGGATTGCAATTTCAGCCCAGCCTGGGCAACTTAGTGACTTAGAAAGACCTGATTTCAGGGCTAGGGATTTAACTCAGTGGTTCTAGCACCTGCCTACCACGCCCAAGGTCTGGAGTTCGATCCCCAATAACCACATACAACAATGCCAGGAGTGGTGACTCATGACCATCAGCAATCAGTACTACATACCACAATGCTGGGCATGGTGCTACACCTGTAATCCTAGCACTTGGGAGACAGAGGTAGTAAGATTGCCGAGTTTGAGGCTGCGTTCAGAACCAGCCTCAACTACAAAGCAAGACCTTGTCTCAAAAGAAAAACCTGAGAAGTCCCTGGGTTCAATCCCCAGGAAGGAGGATGGGGTGGGGTGGGCAGTATGAGTTGAGGGAGATCAAAACAGGAATGGGGCCGGGGGAGATTGAGCAGGGACCCTGTCCTGGCGTACCCCAGGAGTCGGACATTGCTGGGCACGCTGCTCACCTCCCCTGGACACAGTTTCCTTGCTTCTAACGTGGAAAAGGGCACCCACCCTCTCCCTACGTCAAAGGGCTGTTCTCTGGTTACATGAGATGAGGAAAGAGGCCAGTGGGACAAAATTTTAGAAAGCAGGCTCTCTGGATGACTCTTAAAAGCATTTTTCTGCAAGTCTGAAATTATTTCATAAAAACAAAACACATCCTTTCCCTAGAGGAAGGCTGAAATGGTGGGGAGAGTAGAGACATTGTTAACTCTTTCTCTACTTGAGATTGCCTCACTTCTGAAAGTGAGAGCGCCTTCACCTCCAGAGGTCTCTGTCTAACTAGGAGAGGCAGCAGGTGGGTGGGAGGTGTGGACAGCTGACATCCTGGCCTGGCCGACAGAAGAAGCTCAGATACTCAAAGTTTCTGCATCCTTGCCTGGGCGAGTCCCGCTGCCCTGGGGAGGCAGCCACAGCCACAGGCTCCTGAGATCCAGAGACGGCTCCTCTTGCCCACCAACCCTTTTCCTCCTCGGCCCCTCACTCCACACTCGCTCTCAGCAGTCACTCAATACCTGCGTCCATTCAACCCACAATGAGTGTGTGAGAGGCTGGAGCAGGTGCACCCCGCAGTCATAAGGACAGGGCGGGTGCTATCAGCCAGGCTTAGCTTAACTGTCTCCTTCTGCTGGGGGAAGCTCAGGTTTCGGAGCTGTGGCCAAGAGATGATTTGTCAGCGGCCTAGATGGTGAAGGCTCCTTGGTGTCCTGAGCTCAAGGGGTTAACGTTTAGGGGATCTTTCCTCTCCCACAATCCCCTCTCCAAATGACTGGCCCTAATCCCAGAGCTTAGTAAGGGTGGAATTCCAGAACACCTCAGTTCCGGACCTTGTTTGGCAGGGGCTGAGGAAAGAGCAGCAGGCAGAGAGGCTGAGACAGAGGGAAGGGTAGGAGCAGCATGTGACAATCGCAGCAGGCCACTGCTGCCGCTGCAGGCCTCACAGCCACCCAGGGCCAGTCTCCTTCTCACACCTCCCCTGCCGGTGCTGCTGACACCGATGTACTAAAAACACAGAAGGCAGCTTGCTTCTGTGGGTTATCTGACCCCACAGCGACGGGCCTTGCATCACACTTACTCCGACAGGTAAACTGAGGAAACATGATGTGGACACCCTACCTGCAAAGAGACCTGAGCAGGACTTCACTCCCCTCACCCCGGCCATCACCCCTAAATGAAGTGACCTTAAAGGCAGGATACATCTGCTGAAACCCTATTGAGATTATTCATACATTTTGATTCCTAATTCAGAAATAATAAGTAGTTCATGGGTTCCAAGTTTAAAAATATATTCATCATCTGGTTTCCGTCACAGCATGTATCCCAGTGGCGCAGGAGGGTGTGTCGCAAGAGGCTTTCTGACGCGGCCTGTGCCTGTATTTCCATCTAGCCATAGGTGGCAGGTCTGCGTGGCCCCACAGCTCCTCTCTCCATTTTATTAAAAACTTTATTTTAAGGCTACTGTCAAGAAGAGTAACTTAACTCCTCCACAACATAGAGCTTAGAGACTGGCAAGCTGTAAATCCACAGTGCTCCTGACTGTTCCTTAAAAAGGTAGAGAACCCACAGGCATAAGAAATGAGAATTTATACTCAATTTCAAACTCCTTGTATAAATCGAAAGAGAACAATGCACTGGGACTCGGGGCTTTCCTCAAACTTTCCTTTTCCAAAATACACACACAGGTACATGTGCACATACAGATGTGTGCATGTGTCTGTATAAATATGTATCTGTATGATGCCTATGTGTACACATACACATACATGTATGTATAACTACAGGGAATACATAGACATGTGTGTACAAACACACACACTACATAGCTATTTACCAAAAGCGAAGCACCTGGCATGTAGCGCGCTCACCCCTCCCATCCGCAGCAGTCTCCTTCCAAGGAGCCCGGTGAGCCCTGCTCCAATCCTCCCAGGCTCATGCTCTACCACACAACTGCTAAGGACTCAGCTGTGTATCCTTAAAAGTAACTTGTAGAGACTCTGGCCCCAAACATGACTGTATTTACAGATAAGACCTACAAGCAGGTAACTAAGATTAAATGAGATGAAAACAGTGGGGCCCAAATCCAACAGGCTTAGCATTCTCATAAGAAGACACCCCAGAGAGTTTGCTTTCTTTCTCCATCAGGAGAGGACACTGTAAGAAGACCAGGAACCGAACCCCACAGGACCTCCGTCTTGGATTTCCAACCTCTTGAACTGTGAGAAATAAATTTCTATTGCTTAAACCTGCAGACTGTAGTATATTGTTATGACAAAACTGACTAAAGCCATGATGGTCATCGCAAAATGAAGGCCTGGGCGTGACCCCGACAGCATCAGACAGATTCTCCACCTTCTCAGGGTTTGGGATACAGACAGGCCTTGTCAGGTGCCAAACGGGGAGTCCTGGCAGGGTCATTTTTAGATTCACTCTGTGATCTTCAGTAAGATGAAAATGAAACCAAGTATGTGGACTGAGAGAGAGAGAAAGAGAGAGAGAAAGAGTTTCTGACAGCTAGGTCTTAGTTCCGTTCCCTTGCCTTTCAAAGGTAGAGCTGTATTCTTGCCCTTAGGCTCCAGGATATACTCTCATATTGTGCCAAAATTCTCTTACTTAGTTTAAGATGGCATAGATTTGCTTTTTAACCTACAACCAAAAGAGCCCTAACGAATCACAGGAAGGCAGACTATGTGATCTGGAACCAAAGTACTATCTGTCTGTTCCAGGTACGTTAGCCACCCTACCCTCAGGGCAAGGGCCTACAGTGACAGACATACACTGAACCAAAACAACGGTGCACTTCCCGAAGAATGCTCTATCACCGAACACAGCCAATTTACACTCCAGATAACAATCAATCCTAAGCAGCCTAGACTTTTCTTCCGGGCCATAGATCTTATGCAGATCATAAGGATGCCATGTTTCCCCCTCCTGTTTGCCTCCCATACAGGGCATGCATTCAGAAAGCAAAGAATAAAAGGCCGTTTCCATTTTTGATCCCACCATCTCTGCCAACCATACCAGGCACACATCTGCTAGAATAAATGGTTGCTATAGAAATCACCATTTTTGGAACAGGCAAACCCAGTGTCTATGGAGAATGCAGCCATTTCAGTCCACAGTAAAATCTGCGGCCTTGGAACTCAGGAAAGTCCCAGAGGACAGCCAGGACCTCACAGTCAAATTCACCGAAGATTGGGTCACAACACCTTGCCTCTCTGAGAAGCCACTCCATGACAGCCCAAATGGAGAGTTCATGCAAGAACAAAGATTATGCTGGAGATCCCCACCTTAGGAATAATGTCAAAATTTGGAGATGTCCATGAAATACCACAAAAACCTCAGTGTCACTAGTGGGAAAGGCCTAGGGACCTCAGATCAGCCAATTTTGATTTTAAATCCTGGCTCTACATTTAATGTCTGTATGACCCTGTGCAAATTACATACCTACTCTATATGTCTTGGTTTCCTTTTCTATAAAAGGGAGACAATAAAAGCCCATATTTAATGGGACCAATATAATGGTTTTATGAAATAATAGCTGTAAACATAACTGGTGGATGTCAAGATTATGTGTAGTGTTTTCACAAATATCCATGGTGGTAGCTGGGATCAAAAATGAGACATGAGAAAAGTAAAGACAAGAAGCAAAGCCTTGGACTTTCAGTTTTGATTTGGGGAAGAAATAACCTCATCTACCAGCAGCCAACCCAAGGCTAGACTTCCCTCTGGCTCCTCACCAGGACTGCTAGTGCCCCCACGCTGCACGCAAAAGCCACGGGGCCCCTGAGCCGCCTAGCCACCTCATATGATCGCTTCCCAATGTCACCATCACTGACTTTACCCTGCAGCCTGAAGTTAGCCATGCTGGGATTATTTACAGTGTGAAAATCAGCAAATGTTACAAAGCAGGTGTTTTCCTCCTGGAGAATCAGTGGTTAACCATTTCCTAGCACATCAATGGAAGAACTTCCTCCCAGGATGTGGGATATGAAAAGCTTCTGGTAACAATTTTGATCTCTCTGAACCTGGGTCAGGCAGGATTTCCCAGGAACGGTGACTAGGCACCTTTGCCTGGTGTTCCCATTTTCTTTCCAACTATTTACCTATGGAGACTGTGTCCTTCTTCAAATCATTAAAGTGATTTTAATCTGTGTTCTCTGAGATTCCTCCTCCAAAGAAAGGTGCTGCTCACTGCAGAGCAAACAACCCCACTGACAAAGCCTTTCCACATGTCAAGGAGGCAGCGTGCACAGCAGGAGGGAGATGCTGCAGCATCAGGGTCAGGACCAGGCACTGCTGCTTCCCAGCTGTGCGACACCAGGAAAGATGCTTGACCACTCTGAGCTTCAATCTGTCATCTGCACTATGTTTCAGGGATACTACAAATTGTGGGAATTAACTAAAATACAACTTTTAAAGCACCTGACACAAGAGGCGACGTACCCTAGATGCCTCAAGACAAGAGCCACTGATCACCTATCACTGCAGAAGCCCAAAGAGAAATTCTCTAGCCATCCAGGGAAGGTGAGGGGTCTCAACATGCTTTCCAGTCCTAAAGGTCCATGATCCCACATCCTCCCCACAAAAACACAGCACCTGTCAACATCCTATCTTCCTGGTTTCACAGGGAAAGGGCTTCCACATCACGTGGAATAGCAGTAGGTTCTGTCACAGGGATCCTTGGAGGAAATGCATGGTGAGAAATCCCACAGGTGACCCTGGGGTTACCAACAGGGACATGAGTGGTAGAAAATGGGCTATGTACACACACACACACACACACACACACACACACACACACACACAGAGTGTCTCTCTCTCTCTCTCTCCCCCTAAATTCTTTATTACAAAGGCCAACCTGAAGTGTCAACCTGAACTCCAAGTCACTGTTTGAGCGACCTGTGGTCCCTTATTCTTTATTGCTCCAATCTAGGGTTTATTACTTGGAGACATGTAAAACCATGAAAGTCACGCACTGTATCATGTCTCATCATAGAACCACACTCCCTCTTCCTTTTTGTTAAAAGCTTTCTTCTCTTCTTCGCTCCTTACTCAAGATCATTTCTCTTGCACCTGTAAGAAAGAAGAGATGGAACGTGACGCAGGTGCCCAAGTTACAGCCACTTCGTTTCCCTGAGCCTATGTATGGGAGTCACCATTCACACAAAATATTTAACTCTAATCTCTAAGTGCTATCATCCCAAGACATACACATGAAAATGAGTCAAGATGACCCCCCCCAAAAAAAACTCCTGGGTCTCAAACTTGTTTTTTCCAGATCTTGTGAATTTTATAAAATAATCAAATATGTAATAGGTTCCTTGCACTAATTTCAGACACACCTGGGGTCCTGTGATAAAGTTGTGTGTATACAGCCAAGGATTAAAACTTGATAGAGGCATGATTTCATCAGTCACTAACTAACCACAAAGGATGAATTAGGAGTGAAGGAAGAGCTCCTGGCTTGGGAGTCCAGACCTAAGGAAAACATCTATCTCTGTTCCCCAGATGTCAGCACAAACATGAATAAAGGTCTTTGATGAAAACACTTCTCATAATTCAGAGGGCTCCAAAAAGACTGTTTTCTGCAGTGGAATTCAGATACTTCTTGTTCTCATTCACTTAAAAATATCACCCAAAGTCAAAGGATACAACTGAGTCTCTATGTGGTCATCATCCACGTGTCAAATTATCTTTCCTTTTAGACTCACTGGAAATAGAGCTCCTCACATAAGGGTTTTCTAAGATCTCCTTAAATGGCATGCCGAAGAGAGAAAGTTAAGTACCTTTTCACCCAAAACTTCTTCCATATTTCCTCCAACTACCAGCCCAAGGACTCTCTCTCTACCCCTTTCTTACAAATCCCCCTTCCCGTGCAATCAATGTGCCCACCGACCCTACCACCTGCCCTTTTCTTCTTCTTTGTCCCTGTTCTCCTTCAGTCTGCTTCACGGCTCATCTGCACCAGTGGACTGGCTCCTAAGGGGTGGACCTGACTCCAGGCTGCTCCCACACACCCATCCTCCATGCCACCCTAGGATGGGTCTCCATCTAAAATATATTCCCCAGATCAAACCCTTTCAATAATTTTTCCTAAACTTGCAGAATAAAGTCCAGGTCCTGCTGAACAAGAAAGAACTTTGTAAAAAGTTTCAGCTGTACCTCTAGCCACCCTCTCCTCCTCTCTGTCCACATTTCAAGCCCCCATGGAACCAAATGGCTGCAGACTCCACCCCATTCTGCACATGCTGCTGCTTCTGTCTGGAATGTCCTTCCCTCCTGTCTAAGCAGCCTCTTCCTCTTGCCCTTTAAAATACTGCTTCAATGTCACCTTTTCAGAAACATCATGTCTAAAGCCCCCTACAAGCAATATTTATTGCTACTTTATCCCATTCCTTTATGTTTGATGCTTCTCTATTACATTTATATATGGTGGTGTGATATATCATTCTATCTGTGTGACCAGCTCTCCTCACTTGCTTATTAGATTCTTAGGAACAAGGACCAAGTCTTTGGATTTCTATGTCTCCACTGGTTGGTATACAGTAGACCTCAATAAACACTCATTGAACAAATGTATCAAATGTGATCAAACCTTTCCTGCAGCTTCCACTGCCTTTCCTAGTGGTCTTAGGGAATATTTTTATTCTACTTTTTATTGCAGCCATTTGAGTACTAGCTCTAAACCCAAATTAAGAGGTAGAAAAAAGATTATGCCTCACCATTACTTCTCCAACAGAGCCAAACACCGAGAGTAGGTATTTAGTAAATATTTGATGAGTTGAATAAAGTGAGTTCAAAGCTACTCCCCAGTAGAGGTTTAGCTTTAAAAAAAATTGCAATGCTCAGTCACCCACTTAGGAGGCCTGAGAGGCTTCCAAATGCCCAAGTATCTGTCTTCGGAGCCAAGGTTACAGAAGGTCAGATTCTAATCTGCACAGCAGAACTTCAGCAGTGCTGAGAAGACTGTACATTTCAGGTCAGTGACTCCCAGGCATTAACATGTCCACCACCTCACCCCGCACTTTCACCCAGAAGGTCCATGTATCCCCTACACCCATTTCTTTCTTCTAGAGTTTTCTGCCTACAATTTCAGTAAATCTTAGGGCTAGAAGTCACAAGTGGAAATTTTTTTCTTACAAATGAAACAATTATAAACCCTTCTCCTATCTATTTTCAGTGAATTTTGACTCTACTACCTGGACAAGACAGGAGGAGATGACTAGCTGTCCACTCTTCTGAACAATCATATGAAATGGAGGTGCAGCCCCCGGACGTGAACCAGTGAACTCACACACGCATCTAGGAGCTGGCATGGAGAGCATCTCTGTTGCAGGGCCTGCTTCCTGGTCCCTCTCCCCCTCCCTTTCCTCCAGAAAAGATAAATTAGCGAGCTGTCAGCAAAGGACAGCCAAAGCAGTCGTGTTTCTGTAAAGGGGCAGTGGAAGTGTCTTTGATTAATGAAACCTTAATACGCCTGTTAGACAACCCTTCTCCAGTTGCTCTGAAGGAAGACAGATCCCTTTGGACAGAGTTGAAACTGAAGCAGGGAGACCTGGTGTACAACCACCAGCCCCACCAGGTACAAGCAAGCACAGCCCTAGGAAGAGGTACAGCCCCAAGGAGTCCTGCATTAGAAGTCAGAATGTGGTGGGATCTACTTCTCTGCCCCACAAGAATGTGGAACTCTCGCCTGTTCACTAAAACCAACACCTGCCCGATGTGCTAAGAGTCCTCTTGAAGTCCCAACAATAGACATCAAAGGTGACATTTGGGAGTCGAGATAACAAGGAAAGCGTATTTAAAAAAAGAAGGGGGAGGGCAACTGCACCAACACAAAGTTGGTCTCACCTTTGACCTCTGAGAGGAGACAGACCCCCAAACACTTCGTGCCAGAGGAGTGTGCACTCTCCCTATTACCGTCTACTTCTGTGTATAAAATAATGACTGTGTTTCCAGAACGACGGTCTCAGAGACGTAATAAAAGGCTAAAGCTCTTCAGGTGAGGTCTGCAACGGTGTAATATTCCATCCTACCCTACACCCTCCCTTGCCTCCCTCCTCCTCATGCCAGAAGAAAAAGGAAGAAGGGAGGGAGGGAGGGAATCAGTTCCCCTGAAAGCTCTATTTCTATGCACCTAGCCTGGCCTACTGAAAGCACTACAGCACCTCTGGAAATCAGCTCAGCCCTGCAACATTCCAGGGAACACATTAACTTCCATCCTGACCTCTGTCCCGTGTATTGGAAAGTTATGTTCTGTTCCTGGAAAGAACTCTGATAAGAACCAAAACAAACTTACAAACACCATGGTCTAAATCATCTCCCTACTCCCTCTGGAGAGCTAAACCCGGAGCACTGCACCAAAGATACAGACCTATCACAGTGGAAAAGAGTTTTTAAAAATTTACTTATTTGAAGCAGAGCTGAAGATGCAGCTTAGTGGCAGAACTTGAGCCTCGAGGGTGTGAGACCTTGAGTTCAATCCTCCAAAACAAAAAATGTTTTTCAGATATTCAAAAGGCTGAACAAATGAGGTGACAAACTACCATGGACACTGCAGTACTTTGCAACTCTTTCTGGTCAGGTTTCCCTCCATCCCCTTCATCCACAGCAACTTCGCTTGTAATTTCCCTACCCCTACTCTTCCTACCTTAGTCTGTCCTTCAACAAACACTCATCAGTCCCCTAGCTGGTGACAGACACTGTGTCAACTCTCAGGGACACATTCTCCAGCTGGAATATCAAGTTATTTTAGACCCTAGGATTTCTAATTATTTTCTAAAAACATTACCGTGGAGGCAGAAATGGTTCTACATCTATTGAATCACCTGGAGATTAGAAGACAACCCACAAAATGAGATGTCTCGGTAGTAATTTTATCTGCACCAACCATTACTGCCACTAATAAATAAACCTCACACTACAGAAAGAGTAAAACTATAGTTGCCATATATATACTTAAAACTTGGCTAACCTTGTCAAGATTGATGGTGCAACTTTTTGTTGAATAATGAATTAAATGAATGAATAAATGAATACACAAATAACAGAATGAATGTGAAGTTTCATTTCAAAACTAACTGGATAGGTAAACAGCTAATGATGGCTGCCGCAATGACTTACATAGAGATGATTTTTGAAAAAGATAGCTCCAACCAACTTCATACAGGGACAGGAAAAGGTGGAAGGGGTACTCAAAACAGGATGAGAGGTAACATGGAGGTCCAGTTTATTTTTCCCTTCTTCCTGAACAAATTTTCTAAATCCCAAACTAGAGAATAACTTCCAAAGGGCAAAGCCCATGACTTGTTCTTTGTCCTATATGGACAACTTTACGAAAGGCAAAAAGAGAGAGATTTATTATAAGTATGTGTGGAATACACACGGAGTAAGTTGTCAGAACTCATCTTTATGAAAAGGTGATGATTAGAAGGCTCTTCTATTGGAAAGACCCTGAGATCAATGTTTCTTCCCTGGTTCTCTCTCCTTCCTTCTTCCCAAAATTCCTTCCAAGTCAATGTCTCAAACTAATTGATCCCAGTACTGCAGTGTTGTTCCCCTTCTTCAGAAGGACAGGTGACTCTCAGAAGCATGTTGGGGGGGGGCAGAAAATGGATGAGTTGAACTGTTTGGTAAACTGCTTACTTGTAAATGATTGTTACACACTGACTGCTAAAAAATGTGGAATCTAAAGACGAGTGAACAGTATACAAGGTCTTTGCTGTCAAGTGAATTCAAAGGAGACAGGTTACTCACACAAAAGTCTTTCTGGCATAAGCCAGAAAGCAAAAGGTAACTTGAGAGGTTACAATGAAGTGTGGAGAAACAAAATAGCTTTACGAAGCCTGCATTTCAACTGGGTCTCAAAGGCTGGACAGGAGTGCTGCCTTCCGGACAGCAGCTCTTAGGATGGGTCTCCTCAGAACACAGAAACTTTAGGTGACAAGCACGCAATAAAAACACTAGAGCAATGTTTCTCTTAGACAGAAACAATCCTCAGAAGACACTAGACTTCTTTACCAAGGAAAAACAAAATCAATCTCATAACATCATTTAAACCCTCCCACCTTGCCCCCCTCAAGTGAGTATTGCTCTGGCCCAATTCAAATTCTGAAATGTGACCATTCAAGAGTATATTATCCACTCGACAGATATCACTGTGACATTTTAAAATTAAATAAATAAAATGGTGTTACATAAAAGGACCTACAGTCAAAATGATAGAATAAAAGATAGCCTAGGAAAATACTGCCATTCATCTGACAGCTAAAGGATTAATACTTTTTTATTTGCACAAAAAGAAAAGCAACATGTGTAAGGAAAAGGCAAAAACTTAATAGAGAGACACACAAAAAAAATGTTTAAATCTTTGGTACAGCTGAGTTTATCCATTTTTTCCTCCATATCTCTTGAGGTTTGTGTATGACTTTTTAAACATGTACCACATTATTTAAAACACATGTTCTGAGGCGCAGGGATGTAGCTCAGTGGTACCACACCTGCCTGGCAGGTGCAAGGTCCTGAGTTCGATCTCCAGTACCATAAAATAAAATAATATAAAATGAAATAAAGTAAAACAATAAATAAATGTCCTCTGCCCTTTCTCCCTCCAAAAGTACATATGACAAATGAATATGAGAGAGATTCTTCATTGAAGTGGGCCTGGCAGCCTCAAAAAGGGAAGGTAAAAAAGGAAGAGGAAGAAAGTGTCTCAACAGTAGCCAACAACAACACTACGGATAAATACATGAGGCATTCTGGCATCTACGGACCCAGAAAAACAAGGCTACAGATTAAATTAATTAGGAAAACCATCCACAACAAACCAACAGCTCCAGGAGGGGGAGATGCAAGAGAGGCTGAAGCATTGTCAAAACAGAGATGTCAGAAGAGTGTGTGTGTGTGTGTGTCAGACGAGCCCCAGGGGAGTGCTCAGCCTTCCGTGGGACAAGGTGGTCTCTGCGTCCCATTCATAATGTTTGTCTTGGCTGAGGTTCTAAACCACAAAAACATCTGTACAGAATGAAGCAAGTCATTTCGGTGAAATCATTCTGGAACCTTTCAAGATATTTAGAGTAATTTCATGAAAGGACAATGCAGTTAATGTTCCCCGCCGGAGGAACAATCTTGTGGTTGGCTGGCAGCACTGACCAGTTTCTCTCTCTTCCTATTGGTGTGAAGTGAAAAGGAGAGAAAGTGGAGAGGAGGGAAAAAACAGATACACAATTTAAGGAACACAGGCAATTACATAGGTTGGCTTTAATTCTGAAACTAGTGCTTAAGTACCAATGGTATTGCCTTTAGCTCTCTGGAAACTACAGTATAATTAGGTTCACTCAACTTCACTTAAAACATGTCCACACATTACATTTTTTTTCTTGATCTGGCCAAGTTATTACACACACACACACACACACACACACACGCACTCAATATCTCTAAACCAAAAGTAACGTATCCTCAAGAAAAAGCAAAAACATGTCACTACTTTTCAGAGACCACATTCTTGTTTTGTGAACTTCTTTAAAGATAATGTTCTCACGATTAATTAATTTATGAATAGTTTTCCCCCCAACATGCACAACAGGTTCCATGCAAATTCTTGAGCTTTTAAATTATACTGTTAATGAAAGCAAATAAAGGCAGTTAAAAGGCAATTTGCTCAATTGGTGTTAATATTTAAGCACAGCATGTGTAAAAACAAGATCACAGAATTCAGTTTTTTACCAAGAAAACTTTAAACCAACTTCATTTCCAAAAGATCAAAGGCGTTACCAAGAATCTTTTTTTCCCCTCTACCCTTCAGCACCAGGTAATGAGGCTTTTTATTAAGTAAATATTTCACATTAACCTCATCAGTTTCTATCACTTAGAAATTCTAATCTATAAAATCAAATCAGCTTAATCATGTTTAGATTAGATCCTGCATCCGGAAGGCAAATGAAATTGTTTACCTCTTCCTTCTCCTGGGCACATCCAAGCACCAAATCTGGACCATACCAGGTTCCCTCCGCCTTCCTGTTTCTGGCCCCTCCCCTGACTCCCTGCCCGCTTTCTTACAAGCTGCATCAGCCCAACCAACTCTGCAAATTCTTTTAAACTAGCCTCCAAAAAGCCCTAAAAGTTTACTAGCTGAGCAAGAGCTCAGTTCCTGGCTTTCCCTGGAATGTTCTTATAGTCACTGAAAAAGAGAAAGATATCCATGAGGAATGTGGAACGTGCTGGGCGTGCCAGGCTACTGCTTTGGGGACAGGTCATCACGGAAGACCCTTTTATGTCCAATCTCCCACCTTAGTGAGGGTCTGGATGAATGTTCAGAATCTCAGACAGTCTGAGTCCCCCAAATAGAGAGGGAAAAGGGGAAGGTACAAGCAGGTCAGCTTCTCCACAGCACTGACGGTCCCACCTAGAGCTCTAAGTTCCTCTCCAGTGTGCGCGCGTGCGCACACACACACACCACCACCACCACCACCCCCATATTCTTCATGCTCTTTCTCAGAGTCTAGGTCCCTCAGAACTATCACTTCAAAGTATCATAACGACTATGATGTTAAAGGCACTCAAAGCTCTTTAGTAGCAGGCTCCTTCAGAAGTCCTGGTCAGGTTCCCACCTCTCCTCTCCGCTCTCAATTCCGTGGCCCCTTAAAACACCTCAGCTACCCTTATGGCTCTGCCCAGCTGGTAAGCCAAACCAAAGCTTCTGTAATTTCCTTCGGCAGATCACTCTGCCCAAGACATCCAGGTCCCCAGTGGGAGCCACGCAGTGTACATACAGCATACCAACTCCACAAAGCCAGCCTTCCACTCATACACTGGGAAGACAACTCCTGGACAGCTTTGTCTCTGGAGTCAAGAGACCTAGACCGCTCCCTTCCCCCAGCTCTTCCTTTCCTCCCTCCCCCCACCCCAATCGTTCATTCCCTGAAACCATTTCTACTGGATTAAGGGAACTGGACTCCGCAAGGATGTTTACATTAGGCTCACTTCCAGGCCATAACCCGTCCTGAGGGAACACATTCCTCATCAGGGCCATGTAAAAAACTATGCAAAACATCTGGGCTGCTCTGCGCTTCGAACGCCAACCTTGGGGAGTTCTGTCAAGCTTCACGTCTCTCCAGGAGTGACTGGCACCAGTCATGGTAGATGGTCCCAGCTTCAGGGATCTGGGATGCCGAAGGAAGGTGCAGGTACTTAAGTTTAGACAAAAACCTGATTAAGCCAAAGATGTTACAACCTCAAGGCTTGACAATCCAGCCTTGCCACAGAGAGCAATTATTTTTGGAAAAGAGCAATAAAGCTGTTGAGTGGGGAAAGTTTCCGGCCCAGGAACCACACTCAAATGGAGAGGTACTGATCAGCTGGTTGCTCCTCTGGAGGGGAAAGCAGGCATCTCAAGGATGGGAGGCCTTAGCCTTTCCTCTCTCCTCTGTCTGACTCCTCCAAAACCCACCCTGCCACAGGGCCAGCTCTCAGCTCAAGTAAGCCAGCCATGGCTGAGAATGACAAATCCACTTCATCCCCACCCCGAAAGCAGGTCTAGCCCACAGGTGATACAGACACAGAGTTGGGCATGATAATTCTGGCCAGCTATCCTAGCCTGCCCATCATCACTGCGGCTTGCCTATACCAATATCCACGGAGAAAACCCAAGAAGACGGTAAGGAGCACAGGATAAGCAATTAGAAAAATCTGAGGAGGCTGAACTCAACCTACTCAAAATCATGGACTAAAACCTAATGTCTCTAAACTTCTCATCTGTACAGATGAGGGGCTCATTTGTAATACCACCCATGGCTCTAAAGGCCCATTCCAGAGATTGATGAGGTCGTGAGTCCTATCAAAGGTCAGAGACAGGCACACTATTGGGAGCCACCTACGCCCCACCTAGAGGAGAAAACAGCCATCACCACCTACCCTTATCAGCCCCAACTGGCAATTTCCCAATGGCTGTGGTGTCTCCAGAGAGCTGAGAAATGGAGGGGAGGAAGACGGAGTTCAAAGTTTCACCTCGATGTTAAAGTCAGACCCTCCCAGAATAAGAAGGCTGAGAGCTGAGGCTGAGGAGACCGATGAATAAACACACAGCCATCAGTTCCACGCTAAAAATCAGCTACTGTGACCACTGTGGCAATAATAGAAGTTGGCTCGCACATTCGCACTTTACTTTCTTTTAGCAAAAAGACAAGAAGAAAGAATCCTAAAATGCTGCAGATGACAGGCACTCTAGTTTTCAAACCATGAAACTCAGGAATAGCTTTTTTTTTTTTTTTTTTTAGGTTTTTTGAGACAGGGTCTCGCTTTGTGGTTCAGGCTGGCCCTGAGCTCAGCCTCAAACTCACATCACAACAATCCTCCCGCCTCTGCCTCCCGAGTGCTGGGATTACAGGCGTGAGCCACCACCCCCAGCACTGTGGTATGTGGTACTGGTTGCTGCTGGGCATGAGTCTCCACGCCCAGTATGGTATGTGGTTACCGGGGAATAGAACCCGGGCCCTTGCGCTTGCAAGACAGGCGCTAGAACCACTGAGCTAACTCCCCGGCCCCAGGAATAGCTTTTTAATGGTGGAGATATTTCATATATTCAGCTGCACTCTGTGTTCTCTTTTGTCAGGGCCTGAGGTCAGAGAGCTAAAGCTGCCACCAAAACATCATCTGGGACTTACACACAGAAGTTTAAATAGCTCGATGAAAGAACTCAAGAATGAATGAATGATAAAGATCTATGCTTTCTGTCAGCCATTAGGCTCACAAGCACAATTCAAGATCATCCCAGTGGGTGGGGATTTAGCTCAGTGGTTCCAGTGCCTGCCTTGCAAGCATAAGGACCTGGGTTCAATCCCCGGTAACCACATACAACAATGCTGGGTGTGGAGACTCACGCCCACCAGCAATCAGAACTACATACCACAGTGCTGAGCCTAGTGGATCACACCTGTAATCTCAGCACTCAGGAGGCAGAGGTAGGAGGATTGCTATGCGTTCAAGGCTGAGCTCAGGGCCAGCCTGAACTACAAAAGTGAGACCCTGTCTAAAAAAACAAAAACAAAAACAAAAAACTCATTCTTATCAACATATAGAATAGAAAGTATATAATTCTCCCAAAATGTACATGTATATGCCCATGACACAAAGCAGAGAAATTGTCGCACCCTGAAGAAAGAAAACAATCTTTTCATCACTTCTAATGGCTATAAAACTGTTCTTTTAGGGAAGAAAATATAGAACTGCAAACACTTAGGTAGACTAAAATATTATGCTCTTTGGAGGGCAGACACATGGGAGAAAAGATCACTTTAAAAGTGACCTACACCATTATCCAAGACAAACTACTGCCAGTCACTGCACTTGTTTGTGTTCAGTGTTTGAGTGTCTCAGTACCGCCAAGAACAGAACACGAGAAAATAGGGTTAATCTTGGGACTTGAAAGAGTTCAGTCATTTGAATGCAAAGTCCTTAACAGCATACCTTACAGATCTAGAAAGTTCTTTCTTGGACATCTTCAGAAACAAAACACATACAGGCTTCAGGCAGGGAAGACTCCTGAATCCTGAGGTCCCTTGTAGGTCTCGGATTAGAATCCAGCTCCCCATGTTTGGCCAAGGGTCACTTCCACCAGGCAAGAAGGTCTCATTTAGGCTATGACTTGCACTGAGAGTGTGACTTTGGGTAAGTTACTGACCCCTGTGAAGTTTCACTTCCTTATCTGGAAAAGCAAAGTGACCACCAGGTCCCTGCCACTCCAGAGCTAGGGTCACTGTAACAGGTACCTGAGCTGTCTTCCCCAGGGGCATAGACCCATGTACACATCTCCATGTGCACTTCTGTCCTCCCCAGACCAACCCATGAGGACAGAACCTGTCAAAACAACTGTCCTTCCAGAAAGGAAAGTGTAGGACCCAGGCTATGAGGGCTGGTCTGAAGGGCAAAATTCTGGATCAGAGGAAACTTCACTATAATAGAAAACTCAAAGACACCACAACATCCCATTTTTAAAAGTGAAACAGAATAAAAAGAGACGAGAAAGACTAGATTTCTTATCTACCAGGAAAGAGAAGATGGTGAAATCAGAGACCCTCTGGCCCATCTATACAGGCTTCTTCTCATGAAACATTAGGAGAAAACCAAAGCTATGTAGGTGTTCGGTATTTTTAATTTTCCCCTATAAAACATCATAATGATGCTTATCAAAAGGCAGCAACAGAAGCTGGAGTCACACTGATCTCCGAAGTGGGTGAATATAGAGATGAAGCAGGCCAGGAGGGAAGGAACACATAATCCCTCCCCACAGAAGTTGCAGAACATTTCAGAAGGGACACTGCTGCCTCAGTACTAAGAGTACTCACTCAGTAGGAAAGGAAGACAAAAAGACACCACCAAGACCAGCAGTTTTCTCCTAACAACTCTCCACTGTTAAAGGTTAATACAGACCAGAGGGGTGGAGAGTGGAGGAGGGGGAGAGCGAGGGGACAGAAAAACATTATGCAATATTAGAATGCTACTTTTATTTTAAAAGCCATCATGTGTAAAGCATTAGTGTTTTTGAAATTGCATTCTTGAGTTAATTAAATGGACAATCTTTTATACATAAAAGTGAAAGAAAGCAATTAAAAGCTAAATGAAGAAAAACCGCCTTCCCCTGGCGATCTGGGCTACCCCAGTCCTTTTGTATTAACATTGAGCAAAGACAAGGATCTCCCAGAACCACTGTCCAAATGTCTCTTTTATGGCACCCTTGGTGACAGTTTGAAAAGGATTTGTCTTCTTCCTAAGTTTACCTATGAGACTGTTAGGATAAGAGGAGGAAGAGAGAACGGCAGGGGGAGGGAGGGACAGAAAAAACACCCTCATTTAAGCCACGTTTATAAACAAACAAGGGAAGCCAGAGAGAGGCCAGATCTCTGCACTAAATGATAGCAACACAGATATTCTCCCCTTCTTTGGTTCGCCATCACCAAAACACAGCTCAAAACAGGGAACTGATTTACTTCGGGGCTGTCCAGACAGCTTTTGTTCTCAGGCTTACTGTCAGAACCAGAGAAGTATATCCATATTATAAGAGAAACTAAGGTTTGTAACCAGAAGGATCTTCCTCCGTGTAGTGCTCTACCTACCTAGCAGGTGTCATATCTCAAACTGGCCTAATTTTTTACAAATGTGTCGTCCTCAGGTAGGTAGATACTATCCTGTGGGTGAAGCTGTGGCCTACTCTGCAAAATAGGTCAGGAAAAGGGAAGTATGGCTGGCAGCGTTGACCAACCTTGATCTCTGGGGTGACAGCAACGCTAAACTCTTCTTCGGGTACCCTAATGAATGTCATCTCGCTACTCTGCACAGCTAAAATCACTCAGGTGACCCTACAAGAATGTCCAGCAAACAAGAGACATCTAATCTGTCTTGCTGTTTGGTATCAGCAATCAGCACACTGAGAACTGGCTGATATTCATCCAACAGAACAGTTTTCCTGTGGAAACAGGACACAGAAGCTATGACGATGCTGCCTCCTTTGCAGGCTGAGTCCCATGGCCTGTCGTATCCAGGGCTCCTGCCTCATGGTGCTCCTACCTCTGGGCCTCCAGGAGACCTCTCTCTTCACTGAATCCGACAGTTATCCCAGAGAAATTTTGGAGAATGCATAGCAAATCAAATAGAAGAATACAAATGCACTTTTTCTTCCCTCTTACCCTGTTCCTCGGTAACACAGAGCTTCCTAGAGGCCTCAGGGCTGACGGCTGGCTGCTGTGGGCTATTTGCCTTTCCCTTCTTGCTATGGAAAAAGGAGTAAATAGGGAAAAAGCATGATGGACATGGCCTGGTCCTAGATGAAAAAGAAATGCTCAAATCTCAAGTGCTGAAAGTGAAGGCTGACGTCTTTTACCAGCTACCTCTTTCCAAGCAGTATTTATAGGCTGGCACATGCTTGGTAACTCCTCACAAAGCTATGTTAAACCACTCCCTCTTCTGTTTTATCCTATCTGCCCTCAAAATAGGCACTGTTATGAGGTCAAAGGAAAGAATATAGTTAACTCCCAATTTTCTACACATGTTCAGCCTGGGCTAAAATAAAAAAAATAGAAATTTCTACTCAGCCTAATTGGATTAGTACAGAAAAAAAGCCTTATATCAAGGTACAGGTGCCTGACCTGATTACTGTCTACTCCCTTCTTTATCACCCTCCAGTTGGGCTCAAACTGGCAACTTGGCCAAAATGCCAGTCTGAGAGAAAGCAAGGAGGATGAGCAAAGATAAGAAACTGGTATGGAAAACCCACAATTCAAGTATCCAGCCCACACCCAAGGAAGACTAGTTAAATTTCTTTTTGATTGTACGGGCTCCAAACCCACACACTAGGGCCCGAGACGGGCGCAGAGGCAACTGCCGACCCCACAGGCTCCCACACCTCTTCTAGAGATGGAAGCCCCAACACCATTTGCTCCAACCAAACCCTCGCCCAGCTCTGTGGTTGAGGTAGTTCATCTTGGGCCCCAACTCATGAAAGGAATTCAGGATGAGTTAAACGTTACCTCTATCTCCACCCCACATCTCCTACCCCATCTGATAAGCACTACAGAAAACATCCTGTGTGCTGAGGGTTAGATGCCGATGAGAGAGGGGGAGCACAACGACACAGGGGCCACCAGGAGTTAATCCCCCAAGAAACAGGGCCCCGCTCTCTGGAAGGTTCAGAGAAAGCAAAGAGAAGAAGAATCACACCGGCTGTCACATGTGGTCAGCAAAACACACATGCAGGTTGAGACTTTACCACCCAAAGCTAAGAAAACAACAACCAAAACTTCTTTAATCCTAGCAGATGACACACACTAAAAAAGAAATCTTTTTTTTTTTTTTAAAGAAGATGAAGAAGAAAAGGGAGGAAAAAAGCAGAAAAGCATGTTTCAGCAAAACGTTCAGGCAACCGGCAGTTCTGGTGCCAACCACCTCCCTGTCTCTGTTACTGTGTTAAATTGCTCTCTGGTATCAGGCTGGGTCTGAACTTGTCACCTTCTATCTCAACTCATCCTGCAGCGTCTACTCTTGTTCCTGATTCTTAAAACAAAGAGCGCGGCCCCAGGCAGGAGAAGGTTCTCAAGGACCTCAGGGCTCCCTCAGCTCCTACTTCTGACCTCACAGAGCATAGTCTTGTGGTTGGAAAGCAGCATGAGTATCAAAGCAACGAAGGGTCATTTGATAGATGACTGTTTCAGCATCACTGGTATGCTTACCTTCAAATAAGGTCTTTTAATGTTCCCAGGAGGGGAGAGAAGCCAAGACCTAAGGGCCTGAAGGACACCACTATGATTGGATGGGTTAATATGGGTACAATGAAAAAACGTTAGATGACTCTCTTGTCCCTCCTTAGCATACAGCTGGCATTGGGGGTATGTTCAATGTTGGCAAGCACCAAAGACAGTAAGCCCAAGGGAGAAGCCAGAAAGAAAGCTCTATGATTGGCATCTTTTCTGGAATTACCCTAGGCTCTTCTGCCTACAAAATTCTCCAGGTACTCAATAAATAATTAAATGACTGTTTACCTCTTACTAACCACACCTAAGGATAATAGGGCCAACCCTAGGCTATCAGCAAAATCCACTCGCCTTTCTACACGTAGCAAAATGATCCCAGAAACTCAAGCCCAAGCATGTCCCAGAAGGTCACCCCCCAGAAAGTGGGAGGAAGACTTACCCGGAAAAAAGAAAAATGTGAACAACCGATTCCAGCCTTCCCCCCTCTAACTAACCACTCCCGTGGTCAGCATCTCCTGCACTGCTGTGATGGATGAGGAGAATGATGACGAATGACAAACCTTTCTCCTGAAAGCCCCAGAGTGAGAAATTCACCAGGATCCAGAGACAGTCTATGCATAAAAAGCCAAGCGCCTGTTCAAAACAGTAGCTCTGCAGCCTCCAGCCCCATCAAATTCAACCTATACTTGGCTGCCATCAACTCACCAGAGCCTTAGGGCCACAGTAAGAGGTCGTTCCCAAAGGGGTTTTTAAGCTTTTCCTCCAAAAGAGAAAGCAACGAGAGCAGAGTGTGGGGCAAAGCACTGAGGCCCATCTTTAACAAACAGCCTGTGCTTTCCACATCCCAGTCATCACGGCTCCGTCCACAGCCCCCCTAACATCCTCCGACAAGACTCGCAGCACAGCCGGATGCAGACCACCAAACCAAGGACATCCTCCATGCTGAGGCCAAAGAGCAAGGGAAAGCGGGGCAGTTTGGAGACTTCTACTTCCAATGGCAGCCCCCAGTTTTGTGAGGAAAAGAAATTAAAGTGCTGCCCACCTCTTACTCGTGTTGGATACCAATAATTCCTTTATCGTCACCGTACTCCTTAAAAAACCAGCAACCAATAAGTGGATTTATGCAATGATAAGAAAAGCACAAGGAAATAATATCAGGTCCTTTGCTTTCAAAAAGAGAAAGGAAGACAATCAGACATTATGACAATGGCCAGAAGATATATTTGTATCTAGTACTGGGGACTGAACTCAGCTCCTTGCACTTTCGAGGCAGGTGTGGTACCATTTAGCTAAACCCTCTGCCCTCTATTTTTTCATCTGATCTTCACAAAAACCTTACAAATTAGCCAGAATCATCCCATTTTACAGGAAACGAAACCAAGCTCAGGAATATACACATGTTGACTTTTAAAGTTACACAACTTAAAAGGGAGCCAAGCTCTCAAGCTAAACCTATCTTGACCTCAAGACTCAGGCTTCTCTACCTTATCATATCACGTTGCTATGCTCAATCACTCAGGTTTCTATCAACCCCCAAATCAATCATTCCCAAGAAAACATGCTCCTATGGCCCTCAAAACGCTTCGATCCTGAGCTAGAAAAAGTAAGGAGGGCTGAATAATAATTGAATACTCTCCATTCCTTTACAGGAGGTAACTATTTCAAAACTACAAACAAAACAAAAGTCCAGCACACTGTCTCTAGCTGTGAGCAGATTTCAGGATCTTCACGATGCTGGCCCACAACAGTTAGTCAGTAAACGGGGCTTCTGGGCCAGATACTCTTCCCACAGTCTCCCTGGGTTTTCAGGTCTGCATGAAGCTGTGGGAAAGCACTTAATTCCTGATTCTTAGAAGTAAGGAGTCTGACCACTACTGCCAGGCCTACTCCGAGTTTATAATTCTCTCAGTCATTGAAAAGATTCATAATTTCACAAAGCGAGATATGCGACATCTCCCGGAAAGGTCTGCCAGGAAGGTCAGTGTTGCTTTAGCTCCAGTACTGTTCAATAATTACAAACAATCCCCAAACACCTATATAGCAAGAAGGGTCTGGTCCTCATTAGGGTTCCTCTTTCTCTATCTGTGTCTGGTAAACTCAAGAGGACGAGACCCACTCGCCAGCAACCCAGAACTCCACATTGCTTTATGAGTGCACTTCTCTGAGATGGAGGACGGAGTGGGTATCTGAATCAGTCTTGGTTTAAACAGTATTGTCACCCAGCCAGGCCTTGACCACAAAAGTTAGATAATATTAAATATACACTTGTTCCCCCAAATAAATCAACTGCCATGCCTACAGTGTTACTCAAGGGGCGGGGAGGAGGTTTTTCCTGGAATCCCTGGGTGCTCAGTTGTGCAGGCCCAGCCTCAGTAACCCTAATTTTGGACTGGTGATCCCAAACTCCTTACCTCCTCCTATCCCGAGTATCTCCACCCAGTTTTAAGTGTCACCTTGGACTGAGCACAAGCAAAGAGAGATGATTGGAAAAGCCATTTGCCATCACGTGGAAAACAGGAGGAAAAGAGACATTTTGCCACTATTGATTAAGGAGAACCTGCCAATTGGTATTAAAGAACACACAAGCCAAAACAGGAGGTCTCAGCATCTATTAGTGTCATTAAGAGATCATGTCCCCAGGCCACACAACTGCCTGCACAGGGCCACTGGCCAACTGTCAGTGGCCAATGGGGTGCTCTAGAATGGAGCTCATGTTTCTCTTGAAACCATGAACTCATTTTTTAGCAAACAAAGCAGAGCAGACTGTTTATGTGTGAGTCTGTTGGAAGTCACGGAGCACAGACCAGGGTGGGGAAGGCCGGCTGCTTCTTAGGTGTGTGAGCACTATCAGGGCGTGTGCCTTTGGCTCGCACAAGCACACCGACACAGTTCATGTTTTATACCCTGCTCTCCAACTGCTCCTAAGCAACGTGTTTTAGAAATGCATTTTTTTTCTACTGAATCACTCGCACAAGAAGGAAAAGTACAGCACTGAGGCTCTGTTCCAAAAGGGAAGGCCATGCATGGGACCCAAGCAGCCTTCCTCTCTCCAGAGGCAATAGCCTCATACCCCACGCCCTCCACTACACATGCATGCACGCACGCATGCACAGCCACTGTTCATTCGCCTGCGCTGACACCCCCACAGCCTTAAGAGTAGGCTGGTCACGAGACTATAGTTATCATCCACTAGTTAAACTAAAACCCCACGGAGACTTAGATTAACATGT
Source organism: Petromus typicus (assembly GCA_004026965.1). Taxonomy (NCBI): domain Eukaryota; kingdom Metazoa; phylum Chordata; class Mammalia; order Rodentia; family Petromuridae; genus Petromus; species Petromus typicus. Next base: position 45,301 of record PVIR01001320.1, on the reverse strand, counting down.
CTGTTTCTCGGCAGCTGTTTTTTTCACTTAGGCTTTTTTGTTTTGTTTTGATTTGGGGTGACAGTGGTTTTTTTTAAGCATGGAAAGATCAGGGGGCTTGAGAGAACAGATCTTGAGAGAACAGTACCAGGAGAGGAGATAAATCTACACAACCCCTACACTTCCTTATTATGAACTACACTCCTTTCAACTGACCACATCATATCATTACAAAATAGATTTATGATGTGCATATCCAGAGTACAGACTACCTACTTTTCCTCCTGGGGGGGGGAGGGGAATCACAGGCCAGAGACCACAGTTTAGAAGTGTAATTCCGCACTTCGAAAGACTACAATCAATATCTGTGTAGCACCCCTCCTACCCCTCCCAAGATCACGGCTGTTTTAGGAGGAGACGAGCCTCTGAAATGTGGCCTTAACAAACAGAACATTGCTCAACTGTTCTAGAGGCAGGTGTCATAAACAAGCAGCCACATGGCAAACATATTGATTTCCCAGCCCTTATCTCACAGCAACCAGTGCTCAGTTACCAGGCTACTTTAATATGTAATTTACTGCAGGGAGAAGAGAGCAGGGCTGAGGATGTCTGAAATATTTACTGTAGAATTCAGCAGTGCCACAGAGACTTGCAAGCAAACATGAAGAATTCTGGCTTGGAAACCTCAAATGATCGTGAGCGTTTCCAAACTGTTGAGCAAAAATGCTCCCCGGTCGGCTCTGCCCCTAGCCAAGAACCCATCCCCTGGCATGACCAGTCGTCATCAAGTGCGTCTGTGCTATGACTACGTGGGTCACCTCCGCCTTTATTTAAAAACAGGTGCTTAATTTCAGCCCAAACCGTCCAGCCAAATTACCTCCAACCATTACATGTGTTAAATTAGACTCTTTGCTGCCCAGCCCACCTGACTCAAGATAAAAATAAAGGGAATGGCAAGGTCAGGGTTTCAAAGGCTCCCCATAGTGGCTTCTGAAAAGGCCCGTGAGACTGTCAGGAGTTAGCTGCTTCTCCCTCTTCTTCTTCTTCTTTTTTTTTTTTTTTTGTAATTTAAGTCAGACTTTTTATATATCCCAAGCTGCGAAACACCAAGAAAGATCCAACACTAATTAAAAGCAATCAATGTATAGTTACATTAAGTGGGAAAGAAGCTCTGTGTCTGGCGTTAAAGGTTGTAAGTTTAAAATAAACCTAGAAATGCCAAAGTTAAGCTTTCTCAGATGCACGCCAGCGCGCCCACACGCCTGGTACTATATATATGGTGAGCCCCGTACCTACACATGCTGGCCATTAAACCCAGAAGCACAGAACAAGGCTGCTGGCTGCAAGGCTGCCTCGGGGGTAGAGGAAACTTCCATTTCCAGAACTTGTATTTTCATCTTGAGATTCTAACTACTTTGGGCATGGATTTTTTCCACTTTGAATTTCTTTAGGAGTTTGAAAATCTTCATTTAAATGAAAATCAAACAGAGGGTGGGAAGAAGCGCAGGGAAAATTTCTGTTCAGAAGCTCACAGAATCTCTGGCTAAATCTGCAACCGTCTGTGAGGGGACGAGGCAAGTCACACATGGTGACTACGTGACCTCTAAAAGCTTGAGCACCAGGTCTGGAGACATTCTTCCCTCGAGCGCATAGCGTGTTACAAATCAGGACTGAAATTTCTTTCTCACTGAAACCTGTGTGTAAGGCTACGGACATTTTAAAAATTATTTAAGTACAAAAAAGAAAAAGAAAGAGAGAGATGGAGAGAGAGAAGGAAAAATAGAAAGGGAGAGAAGAAAAAGAAGGAAATGAGAGTAGAAGATTCTCCTCAAACTTTCCACTGGGAAGAAATGAACTAGAGAAAAAGTCAGAGACATAGAGTGAAGGGTCATTTTCTACAATCAAGTAATAAAACACGAGCCTCAATGAATAGCTGCACCACTTGAAAGAGAGAGAATAACCTGTAAGGGTGATTGAAAGGTAGTGTACTACCAGATAGATACTGGATACTTGAGGCCATAGACAGTGGGATTTTACAAAAAAATCTAGCAAAAGGGCTTTTTATACTATGTCCATGTAGACATATGTCTATGTACACTTTTTATACGATGTCCAAAGTATTTCTGAAGAAATTTTATCTCCAATGCCAGGTGTCACAGTTCACATAAGATATATTTGTACTGCAGTAAAAATATACATAAGACAAAATTTACCATCTTAATTTTGGGGGGAATACCAGGGATTAAACCTGGGGTCTTTAAACTGAGCTCCACCCCGTGGTCCCCACCTCATTTTAGTTGTTTTTATGTTGAGGCAGTCTCAGTAAGTTACTAAATTGCTTGGCCAGCTTAAACTTGCAATCCTCCTGCCTCAGCCTTGCAGAGTGCCAGGATTATAGGCATGTGCTACCATACCTGGCCATCTGAACCATTTTTTAAGTGTACAGTCTCGCACCATTTGGTGCATTTATAGTGCTTTGTAATCATGAAATTTTTCCACCTTCCTCAAATGAAGCTCAAAACCCCCTAAACATTCACTCCCCATTTCCCCTCTCTCCAGCCCCTGACAACTTCTATTCTACTTTGGATCTCTATGAATTTACATAGCATGGATGGAACCACTGATAAATGGAACGGTACCATATTTGTCCATTTGTGTCAAGTTTACTTTCACTTAACACAGTGTCTTCTGGGCTCATCATACCATCGCCAAAATTCTCTTCTTTTTTGAGGCTGAGTAATATTCCATTGTGAGTATATGTTTTGTCCACTTACCCACATGTCAGAAACTACCTATGTTGCTACCACTTTCGAGCTCTGGTAAATAACAGATCATGCACCTGAGTATGGAGATTATCTACTTGGCTTCCTACTTTGGGATATATACACAAAAGTAGAATTGTCCACAAATGTACCTTTGGGCCATTAAAAGGACCGGTCTCCTGTACTTTGGTATTCAACACTCTCAGCAGAACCAGAAAAAGGTGGAATTAGGTTAGAAAACTAAAGTCAACAGCACTGCTAAAGTGGGCAGCTGTGCAGAGCTACAAGGTCACAAAAGCACCCACAAAGTGCTACCGCTGTGCTGCTGTGGGGGCTCCAGTTAACAACCCTCTGGCTTGCTCGGCTGGGAGGGAAAGCCGAGTTCAACACCAGAAAGGTGCCTTAATGAAAGCACAAGGCGTGCGGTGAACAGCTTAACCAGCAGCCCCGATACGCTGTCACTGCCTAGCACCTCTGAGAAACAACACGGTTAGAAAACATGGGCATGTTTTCTGACACGACCTTATTTAAACCTGCCGGGGACTAGCTGTACTGGGCGGCATGTGAAAACAAGCAAACCTGTTGACATCAGAGGACACACAGACGTGCAGGCGACCACAGAGCCCAGACTCCCATCTCTCTACAGCCTAATAACTGAAAATACCAAGATAAAAGAGTGCATATCTCTTTAAGATAGGCATATTTTAGAGGCTTAGATCTGACCACAAATCAGAAATAATAGATAAACCAAACCCTCCCAATTTTAATGAAAGCCGAGACCACAACAGCTCTGCACTGTCCGAATCCCGGCAACATTTCAGAAGCTCAATTGGAGATAAAAACCAGAGACAAGGGAGAAGGCAATTTTAGGTTCCTCTCAGGGACACTTGGAGCTATGATATTAAAATGTCCATGAGTGTTCAGACTGCAAGGAATTTACTTTTTCATAGAATAAACTTTTCTTTTAGAGTCCCCTCTTTTTTTTTTTAATACAGTGTCTTAAGTAGATCTTTTGGAATTTACAAGATAAATACTGGTAATTTGATTCTTATCTTCTCTAAATCCAATTCTAAGCCAATTTTGTGTAAAGGACACTAATTATAGCCTACAGGGAGAGAAAAGGTAACCTATCAGAGAGAGTACACTTGAAACATTTAAAAGGCTAGGGGACCCTGAAAAGTTAAATAGATTTCAAATCTACTGGAGGAAGAATAATAATTAGTTAAATGGAAATTATTCTCAGGGCCTGGTCTACTACCCATGGGCACTTCAGTGTCTTATCAATGTGGTGCCCAAACGGGCTGTGGCAGAGAGACCCAAGGTTCTTACTCTCCCCCCAGAGCTGAGACTAGCAAAGACTTTTAAAAGATTCAGCTTTGAAGAGTAAAACTACGAACTAGAAAGGAAAAAATTGGAACTTCTTGCAAAAAGCTAAATTCTGCCTGGCTAATTGGTCTCTTCCTACCTGCTTCATGTCTGTGTTTGAGAAACTGGTTATGTAAGACCCTGTGCTTTTCCAAGTAACCCTAAAGACAACAATGACTGTAGGGTACATGCATATGCAGCTTTGTTCTTACTACTCCTACCTCTTTGTGCTATTTTTCTGGGCCTTGGTCACAAAAGACAGTCGTGTTAAAAGGCTGCCATAAACCGATCTGACATTTCCAGGCAGCTCGGGGATGCCTGAACATGCAGAGAAGGCTGGGACTGCTCTGGTGCCAAGCCACAGTGACCTGGAGCCTTGGATCTTGTACACCATGGAGGTGCTGCTGGGCTGAGGGAGCACACAAACTGGTCGAGTGTTCAGTGAAACAGATCTGAGAGGCCTTGGTCTCTGGAAACCCAATGAACTGATAGTTCAAAACATCTCTCCAGAACAGCTTTCATTTCAGGACCACCCTAGCACTGAAGCCTTGTTGAGCCAGTTATCTCATGTATCTGATAAGGGACAAGCAGGCTTGACATCCAGCCCCATCCAACTCATCTAGTCACAGGCCCTAGTTAAGAACCACATCCTCCCACAAGAAGGGTGTCTTTTCTGATTCACACAAAAGCTCTGTGTCGGTGACTAGCAACCATGCTTGAACCCACACAAAAACTTCCTGAGCATCAAGGGCTCTCTCTGAAGGCCACTACCTCCTTCCTATTGCCTGTATACCTAAGTTTCCCACTGACCCTACAAGCCAAGTACCACCCAAACAGCCATGTCCTTACAACCCACGGTTGGCCCATATCCTCCAACGAGAGAGTAAACCTTCTTAAGTGACCAATATTTCAATGCATGAATGAACCAAGATCTCAGACTATATAAGTAGATTGACTGGGTTTTTGTTTTAGTGAAAGGTCCAAAAAAAAAAATATTTGTAAAGGCCTATACTGAAGAGTTTAACCAGAAAAGGACTCAAAGGCTGAACCAATGATGATGTCACTATTCCAAACCCACAAATACAGGAGAAAACATCTCCTGATAAAGTCAATTTCGTCTCCTCACAAATCCCTATTTCACCCAGAAATAATCTTCACCTTTGATATACTGTCCCAAAGAGGCAGTGTGATGCCTTTTCTATAAACATCTAGAAAATGGACATGGGTTAAGTGGTAGAAATCAGGCTTTCCATTTTTCTTCACATTTTTCTTAGTCCTTCCAAGAAACCAGGCAGCAGAAAATGAGTGCTGGCTGTGAGGGAAAGCTTCCTTTACTCTCTCCCTCCATCCTTCACAGGCTCCCAGCTACCTCCAACAGCTAAACCCAGAAGTGGCCTGAGTGCAAATTCAGTGAGCAGATTTCTTGAGGCTACTCCGAATTCTACCTTTCAGACTCATGTTCCATCATCCTTACTTGGGCTGTTCACTCGTCTCCTTCTAAGGTTCTTTGGTTCCACTCATCTCCCTGGTTATTCGCCACTTCTCCGGAAGATGGGCAAGGACAGCACAGAGGACTGTGCCCCTGGGTGCAACAGCAACAGGCAGCAGCAGCATAGAGAAAGACAAGGGAGACAGAAAACAAACAGCCGCAAGAACACCCAGTCCCCCTGTGGCTGGGGACAGAGGCTCCCACCCACAAGCTGCTCATGTCCCCACAACAGACCACCTGGACTTTCACGATGGCCCACAGCTAGACTGCAACCACGCCTTTCCGCTGCTTCACAGTGGGCGCAGTGGGTGTGATTTCTGGTTCCAAAGATACAATTAAAGGACACAGTAGAAACACTCAAGCCTCCAACTCCATCTGGACTCAGCTACAGAGAGAGAGGGAGACAGGGCAGGTCAAAGAGTATGACATGAACAAGCTTGCCAGGTCCTTAGTACAGGGCAGGCATTGGTACTTTTCATCTATTTTAATCAGGTGACATTTGGGTGTGCTGCAATGTGTGCATGCAAGCATGCATGTGTGTGTGCTTTCATATATTCTATATTAATCGCCTGAATGTCCTTCTAGAAAATTCCTCTTTCCTTTTGTCATATAAAGTCGATCAGAGGCACCAAACACAAGGAATCGTCCAAGGCCAGGGAAGTGTAGGAGATTAAGATGGGGAGGGAGTTGCCCTACAGATGTAGCTTGGTGGCACGATCACCTGCCTAGCAAGCACAAGGTCATGAGTTTGATACTCGGTACCACAAAAAATAAAAAATACATTGGAGGAAGCAGAACGTTGGGGTCCTCAGGCTCACCAGGGGACTATGGCCAGGCCAGCTGGAAAGGAAAGAGTTCTAAGGCAGCCCACTCCATGTGTCACGTGACCTGAGCCTTATAACAGCACTGGGTATGAGGGAGGTGCTGTCCCCCTCACTCTGCCCATTTTCAAGATGCACAATCTAAGCCTCTCCAAAATAAAATGGGAGAGGAAGACCCCAAATGGAAACTACAAAAGACAAAGAAAGAACGGCCCATGAAACTGATCTTTGGAGAACAGAGAATGAGGGCAGAGTGTAAGGTTTCCTCAACTCAGTCCCCACCATGGCTGGGGTGAAGACAACCGGATGAGGAGGGGGAAACAATCAGTTGTCCCGACATAATGAGATGATCAGAATAGTGCACCCAGGCCCAGCCCCAGACCACAAAATCAGTTCTGAGGAGCACCCTGGAGCCATCTAAACGTGCAATGCTCAGGATTCAGGCAACAGCCCTATCTTATCCAAGCCAAACTGCCCACAACAAAAAGCTCCTTCGATGCTCTGGGTGCCCCCAGCCTTGTGGCCAGTCCTGGGAGGCCTGAATGCACAAACACAGTGCCCTTTCACCGCTGCTCTCGGGTCCTGTTTCACTGGGGCCGTGAAAGAGAGCACTGTAAATAAAAGAGGCCTGCTTGACCTGCCCCTAGGCCCCGACCTCCTTCTCCACTACTGTAACAGAGCCTCTGGCCAACACAGCCTTGGCCCCTCTGCTCAGCCCCACTGGGCACCATGGGGCAATTGCTTTATGGAGGTCAGTGAGCAGCGGGTACATAGGACCTGCTCAGTCCAGCGCCTTGTGCATGCACTGAAATGGTTCCAGGGAAAAAATCACCCCAGAACACTAGGCCTGGCCTGGCCCAGGAGGGGGAGGGGAGGCCATTTGGTTTTGTTCTCTTTGTCCAGCCAACTGGACAAAAACCAGAGAAGGGAGTGGGCTGGGCACTGAGTCCCCCTCCAGTATCAGTCACACACAGAGGACACCGGGCCAGCAAGCCAAGGGGACAACGGGAACGATGTCATGCTAGGTGCAGCTGCGTGGTGGAGAAGGAACAAGAAAGGGGAGGGAAGAGGAAAGAAGCCAAGGAGGGAGGACAAAGGAAAACTTGGGGAAACAAAGGCACAAAAAGGGCAGGAGTAGCAAGTGAACTCCTAAGTACAGAGAAAACTCAAGTCAAAACCCCTGAGTCACTCCACCATCTACCACGAGCTGACATCCAGAAGTTTCAGCCAGAGACTGAGAGTTTCACGCCTGAGGGGGACAGGCAAGGAAAGACACGAGGACATGGTAAGCAGTGTGGCTCCCATCTCTAAGAAAGAGGTGCGCAGCCCTTTAACCCCCTGCTACTCCCACAGTGACGTCAGTGGTCCCTCCCAGGGTGGGTTTGGATGGGGTGGGGGAAATATAGCTGCAGAAGCAATAAAGCCATATACAATTTCCTTACAATTTCCCACAAAAATAAAATGCAACAGAAAAAAAGCAGAAGCGAATGGATGCTCTCTGGTAAGGATGTTAGTATCCTGTTGGGAAGGGCAGCAGAGAAGCCTAGAGCCACCAGCCTTGCCCAGACCACACAGCTGGTGGAGCTTTGGGCTTCCTCCTTAGCAGCCAAGCGAGCAAACTCATTTTTTAAGTTTTAAAATGAGTTCCCAGGATGGGGGGATAAAAGGGCGGGAACTCTAAGCCAGGACTCAGCTGCTCTTACCCACCCTGAACTCAGGGTAGCCCCAGACCTGGTCTGAGCCACACCAGCCCTCCAGACCATCCTCTGACTACCAGAAGGCTGGGCATTTTTTATGATGGGTCTGTAGAGGGGAGATAAAAGCCCCTCTGGCCAGGCCAGACACCCCTACCCCGCCTCCCCAACAGCCTGCCAGCATTAGCTAAATGAGGTCCCCATTCAGCGAAGTTCTAGTGTTCAGGTCTCCTCCTGTCCCGCCCTCCCTGCACTGGGGATGCAGCAGAAACTTTGTCTGCCCCCTCTCAGGCCTCAAATGCCTGTATGACAAGATTGGCCTAACTGCACAGATAATGCACCTATTAGTTGAGGCCAAACCTTTCCTGGGCCTCCCACTGCATATCCTGTCAGAGCACAGGGGTCACCTGGAATGACAGGAAGTCACCCTGCCCCACCCCCTCTCAGTCACTCACCCATACAGTGGGCATGAGAATGCGATGCCTCCTTTCCTCCCTGAGATCTATGAGCTGAACCAGACACTTTCCTCCCGTCCCTTCTGCACCTAACACTTTCATTACAAGAATAATTTCAGCAGCAAACAAGAGTAGCCAAGTGGCCCCGAATCCATCGCTTCTTTCCCAAAGCCTTCCTGGCTGCCAACAAGGAGTAGGGGGAGCAGAGTTAAGGGCTTCTACTTGCAACTTAAGACTCCTACAAAGCCCCTGGATCTTTCTGTGGCCAAATCTTGGGATTTATCTGAATATCTAGAGAAAGGAGAAGAGACAGAGTGGCTGGACTTCCTGCCCCGGCTGTCCATCACCACCATAAACCCTTACCAGATTTACACGCTGAAGTTTGCACACAGCACGCTGACAGGCGCCGATGCACCAGGAGTTCCTCAGGGCCGTCTCTAGACTATTCCCTCTGTTCCTCTCCACATAGCTCACTTCTCTTTCTTCCTGTCCAGCTCAAGGTGGACAGAGGACATCCTCCCTGGGCCTTTAGAATCAGAGGCTCCCTTCACAGTTTAACCCAAAGCTGGGCACTGAGATAGAGAAAAGAAAAAAAAATCCAGCCCTTGCCTTCAAGCAGCTCTTGGTTGTCCTAAAGACTGGGCATGAAAAATAGCAAGGTAGCCACTGGGTTAACCAAACCAGCAGGCGCCAATGAGAAGTCCTGACTGCCAAGGCTACAACTGCCACCTCCTCCAGGACTACAGGAGAAAATCTCAGAACACCTTGACCAGCCCCCACTCACCCCTCCATCTTTTGATTCCAAGAAATTTATTTTTAAGGCACTGACTTGGGACTGCCTCTCTCTGGAATGTGTTCCAGGCAGGTGGATACTGGGTAGGAGCAGAGAAGGGGGAAGAAAAGCAAATTCCAGGGTCTTGGGGTCCTTGTCCCCAAGGCCTGCTCATTTTCAACCACAAGATATGCACAGGTCATGACACAGCCATACCTTCATCTGAACAATAAGGGGGGGGTTGGCCACCTACTACCACAAAGGCCCCACATTCTCCTAGCCTTTCACTCCTGCTGGCCTGTTCCAATCACAATAAAGATGCCAATGAGGACAGGGTTTCCGCTGATTAGAAAAAAAGGAAAGATGAAAGTCAACACTTTAGGGCAAAGAGGGCTCTGCTTGGACACTATCTAAGCCAGGGTCTGTTTCCAGGGATCCCTTTAAACCAGCACACACTGGTAGCTGACCAGTCAGTACCACACTGCATGTGCAGAAAACTCAAGCCAACCCTCCTCTCACAGCAGCACCACTATCCATCAGAAAGCCTCCAACTCCTTAGGCCAACAAGATGTATGAACAAGGTGTATGTGCAACTGAAAAGGGGCCCAGACCCTCCTCAAAAACATGCAGGCTGACAAACTACCAGTAAGAAAAAAACCAGGCTCATCCATGCTTCATCTGGCACGCATGGTCACGGAAGGCACACATTCCAAGCTGGAAGCAGAGGAGGGGAATATGTCCAGAGGGACTTCTTGGAGGACAGTACTGACACCAAAGCCTGAAAGCTCTGGCCCTCTAGTGAGATGTGCAGAAGGATAAGCCAAATGAGAAACAGGATGAAAATTCAATCCCATAGCAATAGGTATTGAGCTGCTATATGATGGACAATGGACTAGAAGGCCATAGGAAGCAGCAAACGATGGTCCCTGACTTGAGAAAATATCTTAAGGTATATACTGAGAAAGAAAGGAGGAGAAATCTAAGCTGGAATCTAAGTCCCTCTATGGCTTTGAATGCCAAGCTAAGACCTCTCACTTCTTCTGTGGCATAGGTGAATAGGGAGACACTGCAGGTGCCAGAGCAAGGCTTTGCTCGAAGAGGATGTGGTGAAGAGCCACCGTGGGGGCAAGGTAGGGAGGCCAGGCAGGCGGTCAGGACACCACGTGGCTATGTGATGGAGGAAACGGGCTGGAGAGAAACTGTGAATGTGGAAGGCACAAGAAGGGCAGGAGCTACAAAAGATGCCAAAGCCTAGAATCAAATGTTGGGCAAAGGCAGAGCCTCGGGCAAAACTGAGGTCACACAAGAGATTTGAAAGGAACAGTGATAAAGCAACTCCAGGTACACTGTGATCTCACTCCAGGTAGGACTGCTGAGCCCCACAGACAACTGGAAAGGAATGAGACAATCAGATCTGGAAGCTGTCTACAGAGAGGTGTGCCCGGAAACTGTGCAATGACCAAATGTAAGACTGAAGAGAGGAGAAACACAGGGATTCCCTGTTAGGATACATAGGGGTGAGAGGGCCACATTCAGTATCTACCACTCTCCGCCACCTCCCCCTATTGCAGATAACCTTCAGATCAAGCATCTCTTGTGGGAAATGCATAGATGGAGAAGTGTTTCAGATTTCATAGTTTTCAGATTTTGAAACATTTGCATAGATCTTACCAGGTAAGTATCTTTCATTCATCCAAAAATCCAAACCCCCTTAAGTATCAGCAATCAGAAAGTTTCATACTTTGAGCATTTCGGATTTCAGAGTTTCAGATGAGGCATGCCCAAGCATTTTGAAGATGAAGAAACAGACTCTGAAAGCCAAGTGACGCCCATAGGAAAGGGCAACACCAGGATTCACAAAGTCCCCACCTATCACAGTGCCCTGTCCCTCTAGGAAAAGGGAGGCATCAACTACCAGGGGAAGGGCACAAAGGAGGAAGGTCAGGAGAGAAGGGTTCAAGCCATTTGAAAGAACAGTATCAACCTAATCAAGGAACTCTTGGGGCAAATGAACTTAGAAATCCAAAGCTAGAGGAAATAGTCTTAAGAGTATCCACCTTGGGCTGGGGATGTAGCTCAGTGGTTCTGGCTCCTGCCTTGCAAGCTCAAGGGCCCATGTTTGATCCCCGCAACCACGTACAATAGTGCCAGGCAGGGTGACTCATGCCCACCAGCAATCAGTACTGCGTATCACAGTGCTGGGTGTGGTGGCTCACGCCTGTAATTCCAGCACTCAGGAGGCAGAGGCAGGAGGATTGCTGAGTTCAAGGCTGAGTTCAGGACCAGCCTGAACTACAAAGTGAGACCCTGTCTCAAAAAAAGGGGGGCGTATCCACCTCCTGGGTGGTTGGGAGGAACAAGTATGTTATGCTACAAAGTGCCCAGTCCATAATAAATGCTCAACTTGGTGTCAGTTTACTGAGTACCCACTGTGTATTGATGGCATGAGCAGGCAGCAGGGTACAAAAGGATGAACCACTGTTTCAATTACTCTTCATTCTGCTGAGGCAAAATACTTGACACCCAAAGTTAAAAGAGAAAAGGTTTATTTAGTTCACAGTTTGTAGAGGTTTCAGTCCATAACTGGCTGGCTCCAGGCAAGGTGGCTGATGGGGCACTGAAAAGGGGAAACAGTTCATGACAGGCAGAAAGTGACAGAGCAGCAAGGAATGCCCACAACCCTTTCTGGCCCCTGTATCTTATCCAGCCTACTTGGAGCAATAGCACTCACACCCTAATCCTAGTGCCCTTGTTCTAGCACTGCGCTCTGGGTCAATGCTAGCATCACACACCCTAGATCCAGCCACCTCTGAAAAGCCTCACCTATGAAAACATGAGGCTTTGAGGGGATATCTAGACACAAGCTTAACAACCATCATCACCATCCTCACAGGATGTCCGCTGTGGCTGGGGGACAAAACACAGGCCCAGGTAGTTCAGCACGAAGACAACAGAGCTTATGATTAAACAAACAACCTGCCGGAGACAAACGGAGGAACCGCGGAGCTCCAAGGCAAGAGAGCCTGGCTTGAGCAGGTCTTGGCCAGATGGTGCAGGGAGACTATAAGAAAAGATTGGACAGTCCAGGTGGCAGTGAGGACAGGAGAGTCAGGAAGGCGGAAAATAAAACTCCTTCCATTCCAGACTTCCCTCTTGGAAGGTGGCTGGCTCCTCTGCGACAGGGCTGGGTTTGCCCTGCCGAGTGGTATTTGTGAGGGGACAGAAGGGCTGTGAGGGAGGACAGGTGTCTCACTTCAGGGTCACTCCCAGTGGCCTCCGCAGGGCATTCTCCCCATGAAGCGGGCTATGAGTGGTAGGAGAGAGTTAGGAGGGCTAAGAACTTCAGAACACAGCAAGCACCTAGTCCAGGCTGCTGGCAAGACTGCTGCCTGCTACGCTGCCCCGGTGAGTTCCCAGAGAGAGGTGGATGGCTACTGTCCCAGCCCAATCCCACATCCTGCCCCACCATGTCCCTCCGTGTTGGTACAATGTTGCCTCTCTTTACACACCAATACATATACTACTACACTGTCCTAGAAATGACAGTCCCCAACACTCCTGTTCAATGTGCTGCCATATTCCAACATCTGGCCAAACACCACCTCCTCCGTGAAGTCCTCCTGAATCTCTTCCTCTACTCTGCTTCCCAAGGATCTCACTTATATGACAGTTGAGCATACGGTTAACACACAGCCGTAGTGAGGTGGCTGTTTCCCTCTGAGTACTTACATGCATTTATTTAGGTCTCCATACTACCCATAGCGCTTGGTGACCACAGTATACACAGTAGGCGCTCAGTCTGTGTGTTCTGAATTGAATATCATTGGCTGAGGCCCTTATTCTGGACACTTCTTCACACTTTGAGTGGTGACCCAATAATGGATCTTGATGAACACTTTTAAATGAAACAGGGTAGATAGTATGGAAACAAAGCTGCCAAAAAGTGTAGCAAAGTTAAACAGGATTTCCCTGAACATTTGGCCTGAGAGATTTCCATTTGTATTTCAGGTTGGGAGGGTAAAGGCACTCTTTCCCACAGGCCACATCTTCATATATTTTTTAAAAAATCTTATCAGAAGTGTAATCAAAAACATAACTTCTGAAGAATTCCTGAGGCAACTGTCACCCACCCCCGGGACAGTGCCATCATGGCAAGACCTAGAACAAGGACAAGTCCTCGGCCACTGAGCGCTGTGCAGGCTCTAACTCTGCCCACGAACGCAGGAAAGCACGGGCTCCACGTCAGCGGCTCTGGGACCAGCTGCGTGACCAACAGGCACAGGACCTAGACTTTACTTCACCAGACTCTGCACCTGGGCTCACGTTCATCTAAGCAAGGACTGTATTTTACACCCAGAACGCAGTGTTCCCAGCTGATCCAGAGTGACGAAACCACTTCCCAGCACTGCCCACTTGGGGCCCCACTGGAAAGGGCACGTGGCCCTGGCCTGGCTGTGCCAGGCTCTGGGTTAGTACCCTGTGGGGCTGGGGTTCCCACACTGGCCCACCCCCCTACCCCAACAGCCAGGCGGACACCATGCAACCCCACCACTGTCCATGCTAGTTCAATAGCCTTCCTCCTCTCTAAATAATGAATTTCTCAGTCCTAATTAATCCAAGGAAAGGGATGATATACATTTCTCTGTTGTTTTAAGTTACAGCCAAGTTGGACACTTTGAGGGAAGAGCAGCCTCCAGCTAAAGGGTCAGATAAGCTAAAATCAATACAAGTCACTGCCTCCGAATCTTTTAAATCACCACCTTCCCTCTAGGACCGTCCCTGAGCCAGACCCCCACAGTGGACAGGATCATACCTACCCATCTGCCAGAAAATTCAAAAACAAACTACTGCAGCCTCTGGAAGCAACCAAACAGCTCAGAACAAGGAAAATAACCTGTGAGTATGCACCCGAGACAATGGCCATATTAAGAGACGCACACCCGCCTAAAACACGGAATGGTGAACCTGATTCTTCTACAAACTGCTCAGTCAACTGGTTATGTCGCCAGTGTCATCCTCGAAGGTAACAGATCAAACAGTGATATAAAGTCTATAGTCTCAGAAACATCCACGAGAGGGTACTGAGGATGCCAGGAAGGACTAAAATCTAGGTATGAGGACCCATCACCTGAGCAGGGAACACACGAGGGCTGTGTGTTCTGTGACCCACAACCTCAGACAGACTGGTTAGCATATCAAGCATAATCTGAAATCCAACAAGTACTCAGGGCACAGGGACCAGGGTGAGGCTGGCGGCCCAGGGCCCGTGAAAGCCCCGGGTGGGGCTGGCCACAAAGTCCTTTCCAGCCATCTCACAGAGCCAGAGGCCCCGTAAGTGGTTCTGTTGCCCCCTAAGCACAGGGCACACCTAAGCTGAGACTCACTGATCCAGCCTGGTGGCAGGGACTGGCTGGCAGGGAGGGAAGGTGGAAGGGAAACAGGCACAATGCATGTCCTACCTCTGCCCTGCAACCAGGCCTTGGGATACCGGAAAAGCTGCCATGACTTCTAGAAGCTAGAATCCCCAAATCATTTCCTAAAACTTGGCCTCTCCTGAGCAGTGGGATCAAACAGAAAGGGGGCCATCTATTTTGCCTCTGGAATTTCAAGTGGCATTTAGGAACTGTCTATTTTATTTTGTTTTGGGGTAAGGTGCCAAGTGAGATTGTCCCCCTTTTCTTTAAAAAAAACAAAGAGAAAAGAAACCATCCAAACCCCCGCAGCCCAGAGCACGCGGCCCTGTGGGCGGCCTACACGGGCTTCCTTTATACAACCACAAAAAGGCACCAGCAGAGCCAACAGCGAGGGGCCCGGCCGGCACTGCCAGGCCAGCCGCTCCTCCGTTGAGGTTAGCAGTTACCCCAGGGCCAGGAGCCACTTGGGCAAACAGCCCGTGCCCCGCATTACACAACGTCGGGCCTTATCTCCCTGGGCCACTGTCGGTTTGTAGGCATTGCGTACTTTGAGAACCACAGGCGAGACTGGCCCCAGGGAGATAGTAGTCTCGGCTGCTATCAGGGAGGCAGGCAGGGAGGCCGGGCGGTTAGCCTGAATTCAGATGTTCGGGTTGCTATTAAAAGACAGGCAGAGCCACGGGTAACAGGCCAGAGGATCAGCTTCACACTGTCACTTCCTTTGACCCCACTGTCTGAAGCCGCCTGTCCCCAGCGGCTGAGGACCCACTGAGAAGAGGAGGCAAAGGTCTTTTCATCGAATCTCGTAAGAGTGCCAAGTAGCAGATGTTGGGGAGGGGTCTCCTCGTGGGCTGACAGTCCCCCTCTAAAGTCCTTTTCAGACTGACTCGCAAGGAGGAATGCGCAGGGGGTGGTGGAGGCACACTTAGTAACATCCGAGAGGCCCTCTGGTCACCTCATCATCCTCAGAACCTTCAAAGGCTCCCAACTGCCCCAGGATAAAGTCCAAACTTGAACAACAGTCACAGTTATTGAGCAATTATATTGTTCCAGGCACAAAGTAGGGTGTGTTAAATACATTCCCTAAAATCCCCAGGATCTTCCTCCGAAGTCCACAGTGCTTTATGGCCTCAGTCACAGTTTCTGAAAGGCAGGGTGAAAATCTGACCTCAGGAATGCAGGCCATGCTGCCTTCTCTGTGCTTCGCTAGGCATTTATTACACAGCCATGGGACCCCTGACTACCACGCAGCACGAATCATCCTCGGTCTGCCGAAGAAGTTACTCATCGATCGCTCCCCCGGCCCTGACTACCAACGTTCCTTTTCGCTGTCCTTGTTCCTCAAGTCTCCTTTTAAGTGGAATGTGGCAGTGCACACCTGTGACCTAGGGCCCTGGGAGGCCTGAAGATTCCAAATTTCCAGCCCAGCCTGGGCAGTTTCAGAGACTAACCAAGACTCCATCTCAAAATCACAACAAAAGTGCTAGGGATGTGGCTCAGTCCAGAGGTCCTGGGTTCGATCCTCACTACCACCACACACACAAAATAAATCTTACTTGCTCACTGACATCCCACTCCGATGCTGCTTTGTCCCAGACCCTGGCACTTAAGGGGACTGCCATCCTGTGGCTACTCAGAAGACTGGTGGCTCAGTCTCTGTCTCTGTTAGGAAGCCCCGCCAGGGCAGAGGCCTCACCTGCCCTGTGTCCCGCTGCTCAGCACCAGTTCTGGGCCTCCCCTAGTGCCCAGCATACATGAATTCAACAGTTTTTAAAAAGTAGATCACCCAGCCAGGGATGTAGCTCAGTGGTGCCCCACCTGCCTCGAAAGCAAAAGGTCCTGAGTTCAATCCCTGGTACTGAGAAAAGAAGGAAATCACCCAAACCAAAGCCATTTCATCTCTGAAATATAATCATTCATATATATATATAAATAATCATCACCTTTCATTATTCTCTGCTCTCCACCATAGTGACCAGCACACATACTTTAAGTCTTTCAACTCCACTCTTTCAATTTTAAGCTCCCCAGGACAAGACCCACGTCTTATTAATCTCTGCATGTCAAACCTCTAGCACAAGGCATCAACCTAAATCTTAAGGACTTGAGGTACATTAATTTACTCAGGCTGGCAGCAGAAAAGTTAATGAGGACCCCAAAAGGCAAGTTTCCATGACAAAACCCACCCAGCACTCCTCAGAAACAAAGATTTAAAATTGTTCTCAATTCGGTGCTTTCATCTTTCTGCCTCCTGGGTAGAAATGGGGCACAGATCTGGGAAGTCATGAGCAAGATGGTAAAGGAGGACTTGAAGGAGGCTGGGAGTGAGAGATCTAGTTCTGGTGATTTGTTGCTAGCATGCTGTGTGACCGTGGGCAAATCGCATGACCTCTCTGGATCTCCAGTAACTCTTCCCTAAAGGAGCATTTGGAAATAAAGGATTTTAAGGGGTAGGTCAGCCCTACTGCCCTGATCTTGGTCACCTTGAAAGCCCTTCTCAGCAGCTGGTGAGAAGAGGGATAAACACAGGGTCTTCAGATTCCCCTTCAGTGTTACTCTTTGACCCTCCAAAAACACACAGACAAACCTCACCAGGGATTAAAAACCAGGGTCTTGCATTAGCAAGAATGAGAAGCATGATGTGAATATGGATCTGAAATAAACGAAAAGGAAAGAGCAGATACTGAGGAGGATTTTTCAATAAATAGCTTCCCTCTAGTTCAACCTGACTTTTCCCCCACATGTGCACACTTTCACAGATCCCGTTTGGGAGCGTTCAAATTAGCACAACCTGGCCTCAAATACTGTGCAAAACACATAGTAAGCATTTTGCTTTTATTTATGCCATCAATGGTTTCAATGGGGATGACTCATCCTTCCTCTTTAACACTCTGTTCTAATATGGTTTACTATAAATAATGCAGAGAGAGCGAGAGAGAAGGACTGAGACAGAGTCTGTGCCTCAGGCCCTGCACAGCCAGATCCCAACAGCGCCAGGCCTAGCAGACAATCCGAAGGTGCGCTCAGCCCCACTGATGAACAAGCCGTGGCTCAGTGAAGAGGAAAAACAAACATTCCTCTCTCTGCACTCCAAGGGCTCAGGTAGGTACCACTGTGAGAAAAGGCACTGGCAGAGGCAGAGTCTGTGCCAAGTCCCAGCCTGGGATCCTAACCTTCCTCAGCCTTCCCCAGGTCACTTGTGCCTTGTCTCTTGGGACACCAGGGTCAAAACTCAATCTGTTCTTTGTGACCCTCTGAGCAGCATCTGCCACTGATAGTCCAAGCTGCTTTTTCCTTTTTTAAGTGCCTCCCAGGAGCCCAAACTCGCAGGAGGCCAAACCACAAATGCAGAAACACCACAGCATCGAGAGGCGTCTCCCCCAAACCTAGGCCATCGAGGCGGCAACTCCTTCCCCCTGGGGATTCTAGCCATGGCAGCTGGAAACCACAAGCCCTTTGGCCTCAGGCCCCTCTCACCCAAGAAGTGAGGCCAACATCCTCCCCGGGGCCCAGCTGGCAAGCCTTCTCCTTCTAGAAGTTGCCCTGCAAGGCAGACACAGTTCAAAGCACGGTGCTTTTCACTCAACGTATTCACTACCCTCGTCCCTGAACTACTGTAGCCACTTCCCCAAGTCAAATGCACTCTCCCCAAAGAGAAGTCAAAGGAATGTCACACAGACTTCTGGAAATCCAAGGGTTCCAAAACATTCAAGGCCGCAGCCGCTCCACAGGATTAAGGGATCCTTTATTAGATACGTGGCTTCTTCTTTCAGTGGCTGCAGCACTTTGCAATTGGGGCCCTTTGTACTCACAATGCACTCAGGTTATTCACCTATGATTTCACCTGCTGGCTGCTCACACAGGGTCTCGCTATCATCAATTTAGCAGCGCCCAAAACAAAGGGTTTCTCTAGTTCCTTTGGTAGTTTCTCCCTTCGACCAAATAGGAGGCTTTAAAGTGCCTTGCTCTGTGACTCCATCGTCATACCCACTGACCCAAGGCCCGTATCTCCACTGCGCTACATACTTTAAACAATGTCTCCTCGTGATGCAGGCAAGGTGGTCATTTTTATAAATCAGGGAACAGGAGCCAGAGATGCTAAACAAATCACAGCACATAAATGATACAGCCTGGATTTCCATTCAGCTCACCTCACCCAAACCCCTTGCTCTTCCCACCTCTCTACAGTCCCTAGGAAACACCACCCACATCTCCCAGAAAGTCTCTCTCTGCAGTGAGGGGCCCACCCCAGTCCTACCCCTCACTCTTGAGCTGCAGTTCACTATCTTCAGCATCTCTTGAACTTTGCGCTGGTTGTTTCAACTTCCTGGTTAAATCTTTCCCCGTGGATACCCCTGCTTTAAATAGCACGCTCCATGATCAGCAAACAGTACAAGGACATCAAAACAAAGCTATCAGTTGGGTGCCGGGCTGTAGCAGCCAGTCCAAACTCTTTTGTTTGATTCTCGGACAGCTTATTGACTAGGTGATGGGGGTCAGAAGTTTTCTCTCCCCTAGACTCTTTCCGAAGAAGCAGCAAATTCAGGGTAGGTAAGGAGAGATCACTTCTTTAACAGAACTGTTAAAGAAGTGTTCACTGAGATAGATTTAGTGAGCACCACTGACTTACTAGCCAACTTGGAGGGCTCAAGAGGGTAAAGGGGAAAAAAGTAGGAACTTTAGAAGCAAAAATTACCTCCACCCTGGCCCCTCTTGCATGAGGTGGGTACACACAGCCCACTCAGTGCAATGTTCCCAGCAACTGCATGTTCACGCCAAGGAGGGAAGAGCAGCTGAGAGCAGGAAACTCATCCACCCTGCGTTCAATGTAGCTGCCATATTTGACAAGACCCCTGGTTCTTTTCCATCAGAATCTACTGTACATCTCCACTCCGATCCGAAGCAGTATTTCGTCTCCTCACCTGGTTCCCCCTTCCAAACACACCACCCCTCACCCTGACCCCAATAGTTTATCTTTACGTATTGGAAAAGCTGGCATTTATCAAGTCATCTGCTCCTCATAGATTGTTCAACAGACCACAGGGGTTATCGGTGGAGCTGATGTAGGAAGATAAACAGCAACCTCTTATGCAAATAGCGCTAAGAATGTGGGCCTGGCTGCAGAACAAGAGCAGATTTCCAGAAGAACATGAATTGTAACACTTTTCCTAAAGTCCAACCCTTACAAACTTGGAGAACTTGGCAAAGATTCTCGGGTGGGTTTTCCTCTCCCTTTCCAGGAGGGGCAAGATGTGTCTGGAGGTCTAGCCTGCTTCGCAAGGAAAGGAGATAGCCTGCGTCAGACTAAAACAAGACCCCTCTGTGCCCACAAGCATCACCTCCTTGCAAAAGCCATTTCACTTTACAGAGCCCTCAGGTCCCCTGGGAGGTGCTCTGGAGGCTGAGGAGGTGAAAGGTATCTGAGACAGAGACGTGTTCTCCAAGGTGGGTGTGGGCTCAGAGGGTGGCGGGAAAGAAAGTCCACAGCAAGCCCAAAGTTTTAGGAGTAGAAATGTAGCCTGCGCCACTAGGAGGGAGACACTGATGTCTGCTTTTGCAGGGATGGAGCCAGACAGCAGCCTGGGGTCCAGGTGGCATCTTTTCAAACTTCTCATTATTCTAAGGGTAAACCCACATCAAGAACCACGAGGCAAGTGGCTGCAAGTGACAAAAGAATTGCACACAGCAAGCTGCTTCTCACACCAGGCTGCAGGCTGGGGAGGGGGAAAATGGGAGAATGACAGAATCCAGGGCTGGCCAGAATGAAAGCCTGAATGGAATAGGCTAATTTACACAGGAAGTAAGCACTTACCAGACCCTTCATCTCAACACACAAAACCCTCGGCCATATCTGGAAGCAATTACATCCAGTTAACATGATCTGCTTGCCACTAAAATTAACTGCAAACAGAAATATTTTTCACTTTTCCAATGGGGGGGGGCAAGATTCTGCCTGCTCTGCGCCACCGTAACCTTCCCTCCACCCCTCCATTCTGGCTTCTGGGGAATATTTAACAGCTACTCAGCTCAAAAAAACAAACCCACTCTCGTAGCTGTCAGGACCCAGAAAGTAAAATAGTGGATGAACTGTGAAGAACAAGGGGGGAGAGGGCCCCAGAAACCCAGTGAGAAGAGGGCCCTCCGGGGCCTCCAGGAGTCTGCAGCCTTCCAGGGCCAGTATGGTTCTCCACACTGAACTTCAAGGAAGAAGAGCGTTTTTAGAGCCACTCAATTTAGCAGCCGCTTCATCACTTTGTTTTTAGGTAGCAGCTCTCTCCCTTCTGCCAGGGGCGGGGGCGGGGGGATGCGGGAGGTAGACGCACACATGTTAGTAGATCCTTAATTTAGCAGATCATTTAGGGGACAACTGTCACGATTTAACTTTGCGTTGAACACTTCCAACCCCTACCCAACGAACATCTTCAAAGCAGCTTCCACCTGCGCTAAGCCAGGCAGGAGCTACTTTCTGTTTGAGACACGAAATCTCTCCACAGTCAGAGACATCTTCTCTTGAATCCCAAAGGACAGGAGAATTCGCCTCCTATGCCCGTGTGTCCCAGAAACTAGTGTCCCATTCCCCTCTAATCTCTGACCGCGCTCATCCTTTCTCTTGGCACCCAGACCCGCAACCAGTTAAGAATTTATTTTGATTTTTCCGTGAACTGCTGTCAACGATGCCATTAATGCCAGAGACAGATGGACAGACTGGTTTTACAGATCCTGAGGGGGCGGCATCTTGAGCCCCTATTCCTGCAGCCCCTCTTTCTGGGCCAGACGCTGCCATCCATTCCCTCACAGTGCAGTTCACTCCTTCGTCATCAGGGACTTAAAGAAAAAAAAAAAAACAGCAGCCGCCACAGCAGCAGAAGCAACGCATCCATTTGCCAGACAGCTCACAAACATCTTTTCTCAAACAGTCAGGCAGAAGTTCTCCTCAAGAATGAGGTCAGACGCTGCTGTTCTCTGCAAAAATCAAATTTAGAAACGTCACTCACAAGAGGAGTATAGGGGACTAGTTAAGTGGCTTTTCTTTAAGGATTTGGGGCTATCATGGGGAAAATAGGGGGTCTGCATGTGGTAAAGAAAAAGGTACTAAGTCATTTTTTCTAACATTTTAGGCATGACTTTAGAATGAAAAAAATTAAAGTTCAAATATTCTTTGAAGTCTACAATCCAAGGCCAAACCACCAGCACAGTGCTGTGCTATGGACTGTCCTACAACAGCACACCACCTCCATGAAGTAGTTACCAACTCCATCTCACACAAGAAAGTGGGTGGTTGGGACCCTGCCCTGTCACACAACTTCTAAGAGGCCTCTAGCCGGCTACCTTCTATAGTCAACAACTCAGAAATGTCGCTGAGAGAGCCTCCTCCAAGGCCTTCCACTGGCACATGGGATCTTTCCTTTCCCTGATGACACCTGCGCGCGCACACACACACACACACACACACACACACACACGGAGCTCTGTTACCACAAGGCCATCCAGGCATACAAATAGTTAAGTTACCTTCACTGCATAAATCAAAAGTTCAAGGCTGCAGCATACCACAATGACTCCCTCTTTACATATGACAAGAACCAGAGAGGGGCTGAAATCCCAAGCATCCTGCGCGGGGTCTCCCCGGCCCTCACAGGTTACGCCACCAGGGTCAGGGCCGGAGACCTTTAGTGGCAACATTCATTTCCTGAACAGGACAAGTTCTCCTGACCATAAAGCTAATAAGAACTTCCTCGCACGGCAAGCTCCGGCCGACAGGGTTACTTGTCACTGACCGTGCAGGCACAGAGCGCTGGTTCCCATTAGTGGGTTATGACGCCAGGTGCTACTAATAAGGTACACCGATGAGAAACAAGAGCCTGCTAAGTTGTCGCTCCAGCTCTGGAAGTAATCAGGCCTGGGCTGTCGGCTTGGGGAGGAGCCTGCTGTAAAGAACAGGGTGGGAGGAGTGGGGTTTGGCTGAAGCAGACCCCAGCAGCGGCTAACTTGCTGAATGGCTTAAATAAATTTCCAACAATCCCTCTGCATTTTCCTCGGCTACCATAAAAGACTCCCCCAAATTAACACTAATAATGTTCCCCCCAGCACCCCAGACTTGACAGATCACCTTGAGGGCTATTACGGTCAATCACATCTGCTTCTCACTACAGCAAGGAGGCTCAGGCCAACAGACCTAATGGCATTAAGATCACAACGTTCAACTAATCCACTTAGAAAGCAACCTGGGAGAGGGTGGCAGGGGGCTCAGTGTCCCCCTTGTCAGACTGGGGTCACAAGGGAAGTGGGAAGGAGAGAGAGCAAGGCAGGGAGGGAGGTAACCTCACATATGAGACACTGCTCAATGTCTTAGGTTCTGCTACCTCATTTCACATGTTGAGGAAAAAAACACACCGATAGGTAGAGGCTAAGCTCACTTACAAAGGAGGACCCTGAGGGTTCATACATGATTGTCACCATATTTGTGATGTGGTGCTAGCATTCGAAGTCAGAGTATGAGGCCCAGCTGCGGGAACCACCACCTTGCTTCCCACAGAGATCACGGCTTGATGGTGTTGGTCTTGTGTTTTAACGGGCTTGTACCTAGTGGTGTGCGCATGACTACGTGTCTTTACTTCTTATTTCTGAGGGATCCAGATGGCCCTAAAGAGGTGAGAACTCTTAACTAGCATCCACTTCCATTGACCCAGAATTTGTCCTCCATCAGAATATATGTGATTAAAGCCAGGCACTGTGATGCTCACCTGTAAGCTTGAGGCCAACCTCAGCAACTTCCCAAGACCCTGTCTCAAAATTTTAAAAAAGGGCTAGGAATATAACTCAGTTCAAGGCCAGGATGCCCCTCAGTAGCACTGCTCCTGCTTGGCAAAGCGCAGGTCTTGAGTTTGATCCGCAGCAATGCAAATATACTGCTATAACTCAGTACAAAAAGCCCTGGGTTAATCCTTTCAGTGTAAGAAAGGAAAGAAGGGAGGAAAAGGAAGAGGAGAGACTGGTTCTTCTAATAACTTCCTCCGTCACACCCTGCTGTTTCAAGAAATTCTTCTTACCTAACTTGGACCCTTCCTACTGCAATGCTGAACACAATCTGTTCGTGCTGAGGAAAATCAGGTCTTGAGCACAGAGTGGAGAGTTAGTTAGGAATTTAGAACGAAGCGAGATTGCTGTGGGTCCTTAGCCGAAGTTTCCATGCTGACGATGAAGTACCAGGTCCCCTCCTCGCAGTTGCAGAGATAAGCCGCAACCAGGCAAAACCCAACCATACTTTTTCCAGCCTGAGTAGACATAATAAGGACACAGGGGTTTTTAAGGGGAAACAGTAGAAAGGGGAATTTCTGATTATGCCGGAACGAAATTAACAGCATAGGGTTTTTATTTTTGTAAATGGGTTTTTTTTCTCTCCCTTTTTTTGTTTTTTAAGTCAGCATAAAAAGCCTCTATCCCTAGAAGCAGTTTCTCTGTGTCAGTAAGCGGAGACACAGTCCTCCAGCTGCGTGGCCG
The DNA here is from genome assembly GCA_004026965.1 of Petromus typicus. Classification (NCBI taxonomy): domain Eukaryota; kingdom Metazoa; phylum Chordata; class Mammalia; order Rodentia; family Petromuridae; genus Petromus; species Petromus typicus. The sequence continues at coordinate 21,049 of PVIR01001320.1, read as the reverse complement.
CAGCCCCTAGTGCCCTGAGTCCTCGGCCACCGCTATGGCAGGCAGCACCTACTGTCCTCTCCTCTCAGGCCGGCAGAGCAAATGCACAGGCCACAGTGGGTCACCCGGCTTCAGTGAACAAGGAACCACAGACGTGGCCCGTACTGGCACCTCTTATGCCTTCACCACGGCCAACTCCACTCATGGCTAGAGCTTTCCTTGGCAGGTCAGGGATGTGCAACCAACACCCATCTTACGAGGCATCTGGGTGGTTTAAGAAGATACTATGAACACACTTAGCACCGCTGACTCTGACAGATGAAGAACTCAGAACACTGTTGCCAAGTCCACTCTGAGAAGCATCCCGAGGGCGGGAGCTCTCGACCCCCAGGACCTGGGAGCTCGGCCCAAGGCTGTCCTTAGGCTGTAACACTGCTCCTCCACTCTGCCTGTGTGCACTGACTCGCACGCCTGGCCATGTCCACAGGCAACAGGACACTGCACGGAGAGCTGCATTTGGATCTGACGGCAGTGGAGTGCTGCCCAGCTAAATTTAAACAAGAACTGGAATGACTCACCAGGCCTCAGGTCAATGTGACAGAGAGTACCCTGGCCACCACAGCCCTAGAGATAGCTTCCCGGGGAAAGTGCAGGCACACACTGCCTCAGCCCCTACCACGCAGCACCCCAGGCTGCAGCTCTACAGTGCAGGATGGATTGACACCCTGTGCTAAAGAACTGCCTCCAGGGAGAACATGATCAGGACCGACAGGCGCACACTTTCACCCTGCACTGCTGACGTGACCCACTTCACAACAGCAACGGGGACACAAAAACAAACACACTGGGAACACGCACACTGCGCCACCATTCCATACATGGGACAGATATTCACTGTTTCACTTCTTATAACAGCCTCATGAAGAGGTATTGTCATTATTCCTGTTGTACAAATGAGCAGGGCACAGAGAAGTTCGGTAACATGACCCCAGTCACACAGTTGGGCATCTGATGCAGAAAGTCCAAATTCTATGGGTAAAATGTAGGGTTAGAGTTATCTGGGGGATGAACACGTTATTTCTACCAAAATAACTACCATAGAGTAAGCATTTTCACCAAACATACCAGAAACACAATTTGACTAAGGAAGTCCTTAGTTATCATGGAAAATTCTAGAACTGTCAAATGATACCCTCGTCATCTAGCAAGACTCTTATGTCATACCTGGGCTTTTACCTGAACTTGTTTTAAAGTAATTAATTAAAACATTAAAGTAACTGGAAAATTTCTTACCTGAATTAACGAGAAATCAAGGAGCTACGAATGGCATTTGATTTTAACAGCTTTGAATAATGACATTTTAAAGATTCAAAATAGTTTTCCTAGAACACGCAGGAGGAGAAAGTGTTGCTAAATTCTAGCTACCTCCCCCGCCACCAGAAATTAGCAGCTCCATAGCTAGTGACCACAAATTAAAAGGGGACGTCTCACCGATGAAAAAGTAGGCAACTTTCCTCTACTGAAAATAAAAGAAACCATCTTCAGATATTCTAAGAATTCCGTCAAAGTCCCAGATGGCTCAGTAACCCTAAGCAGGTTAAAGTACTACAAAATGAAGTCATGGCAGACAAAATCAGATCAAAGCAACCTCAAACCCATCTTGGCCAGCTGATCTGTCAATCCAGACTCCAAAACCCAGCAAAATGCAATTGACCAAAATAACTTCACGAAAATGTATGTGGATGCACAAAGGGTAAAGAAGTTTCTGAAGAGTTCTGCAGTCCAGACAGAGCTCATCTAAGTGCCCACTTATACAAATGAAGAAAAGAAAGCTCAGGATGAAAAAGGGGCTGAAGTCGTTAACACAGCTAAAACATGCAGAGCTGAGTCTAGAGTCCAGGCCTCCAGAAGAACAGGGCATGCCACTGCAAGCCACTGACCGTCTAACTGACTTCATAACCCGAGAGATCTCTGAGAGACCAGATTTCCAGAAGCCCAGGAGTTTCTCAAGTGAAATCATTCATTATCCCCAAAAGGATACTTCCTGGAAACAGAAATGGATCAAGAAGGATTTCAGCAAATCTGTGAATGACAGAGTAGCCATAAATAGCTACTAAGAGAAGCTTATACACACCTGACCTTTAGAATTGACGTCAAGGATGATGGCTGTAGCCACTAATAGTGGCATCTCAAGGATGGTGCTGGCGACCAAAGACTAGGTCAGATGGATCTGACCTACAACAGCACTGGTCATGTTCTTATATGGACTGCTGTGGAGCAGCCGGGACTGTGCACTAGAAGGCAGGCAGAGTGCCTGGCTCTACCCTTTTATAGCTAGCTGTGTGACCATAGGCAAGTCACCTGCCTGCTCCAAATCTTGTTTGCAAACAGGGGCCAAAAATGGTCCACCATCCCTTACCCAAAAACACTGGATGCTTCAGAAATCCAGACTGTTTTGATATTGGAAAGGCTCTCTGGTGTCTATGTGTTTAAGAGCCCCAGTGGAGTCTAGGGCTGCTCTCTATAATCAAACATATTAATATTTTTTCAGCAAAGCATATGAATATTCAAAATAAGCAGGATAAATATAGCCTTAGAGCACTTTGATCAGATTTGGCCTCTGAGTTTGTTGCAAACTTATACAACACCTGATAGCTTTCAGAGCTTTTGTATTTCATAAGCACAGAGCTGGGATTACGACCCCTACACCCACCTAGGGAAGGTCGTAAGGTTAGGAAAGGTAAATTCATTAAGGAGGTTTTGTGAGGAAGGGAGAGTTACAACCAGCAACAGACACTATTAATAGTGTTGCTGTTGCTATCACTATTGCATGGCACACCTTGTTCCAAACATAACTGGAACATCAGAGGCGCCTGGCAAAAAGAGCGAAGGGAACCACGCAACCTCTAACCTCTGAAAAGAGGCCTAAACCAAGGTCAATGGCTCTGGCCCTCTACCTGGTACACCACTAAAATCAGAGCAGCTGGCCATCTCGGACCAAGAAGAGACTCAGGCAGGACTCTGACATCTCAGCCGCGTGGCTCATGCAACCTCCAGTCAGCTCCAAGAAGGCGCTAAGAAAGGCTGCAACATAGCTCCCAGGGAGCTGGCTGAGATCATTCCTGGTTATTCCCGAACATCCTTGCTAGAACCAAGCCAGGGTTCTAACTTGTGCAAGATGCGCCCCACAGCTGATCTGAGGGTCTGTCCACAGAAGACACAGAGGCTCCCGCATAGGGCCCCAACCCCAGGCTGATGCCGCACAGCTAAATCCCAACATACGCTAACACCAGGCTACAGAACCCCAGGGAGACTGGGGGCTAAAAATGAGGACTGTGTTCACAGGTGGTTAACTGTGCTGTTACCTGTCATCTTACATTTATGTAAGTAACACTGAGAATGATAAAGTGCATCTGGTCCAGCTGAGCTGGTTCCTAGACCACATCCAGACAAGCCCCCATGCGGCCCTCCTCCAGCCTTTCACAGAAGGAAGAGAGACTAAGCTTAGAGGAGAGTCCTGGCTTGCCCGATACCCCCGATATGATCTTCCCTCTCTCGGACTCCACACTCTGTTATGTGACCCACTGGAAGATTTGGGGGTAAAGAGCTCGCTCCTTCACCTGCCTGGAGAATGCTGCTGCCCCATCAGCTCTTCTCACTGTCTGCCTGCCATCCTTCCCATGCGCTTAGGTAAGGGGTCTCCATCTGCTTCACCCCACTTATCTTTGTCTGCTCTTCCCAATCATCCATAACTGCACTCGGCACTGTTTTGACATTTTGCCATCCACAGCATGACTGTGATACACACAACTTCACTAAGTTCTTCTCCAACTATCTGTCCAGCCATTAGGTTCCCCACTCCCCTACTCCACACCACCTTGGGATCAAGTTCTGGGGAAACTTAAAAACAGACAAACCTCTGCCTGCCTCACTTTCGGGCAATCTGCCTTTCTTTTCCGCTTGAAAGCAGAATAGCTGCTCACAGACTGGAGACTTAGCTTGGTGATGCCTACCTTGCAAACACAAGGGCCCAAGCTTGATCCCTGGCACTGCCAAAAAAAAAAGAATAGTTGCTCAGTTCTCTGTCTTTACCTGCACTCTAGCTCAAGGGTTTTCAATATAATAAACTCGGAGTCCTTCATTTTATCATGGTCATCTCTGTTACATTTGCAGCCATTTCCACAGCTTTTTGGCATCAAAAAGCTCCCACTGATTTTTGTGTCTTGCTCCTTTGTTTGTGCTGATCAGGGTGATGGTTTTTCTTCCACAAGAATATTTCTCAGACCGTTGATAGGCTGAGGGGTGGGAGAGACAGAGCAGAGCAGGAAATAGAAAAGTAACACATTAATCCTGGAGCTTGGAGCGTGCGAGAGAAGAAAATGCCTCGCACAATTCACAACCATCCTGGAGCAAGGGGCCACTGTTCAGAGCCAGGGTTAAGCGCACACAGGGAGATCGTCTTCCCCTTTGATTTTCTCAGACCTCCATACCTCACTGCCGAAGGCTTTGCGCCCCCCCCCCCATCTAGCTGCTCAGGCTGCAGCAGGTGACTTTTCCATACTCAGCCAAAAGCACATTCTCCTCAGCAGCAGCACGCAGCACGACCTGAGGAGCCTGGAGCAGGGCCTCGTGGTCACAAGTATACAGGGACAGGGACATCTCTGCACACTTCACAGGTAACACAGCCCCAGCAGAAGGTGGCTCTAGGCACACCACACACTGGAACTCGCCTGCAAGGATGATGCGGAGAAAGGGCAAAACGAGACAGGACAGAAAGATCGGTGCCAGTCTGCGGGTAATGAGATATCAACAGCAGCTATGGTGATGTCATGATTTCACTTCATTAATTCATCATGAACCCTGTGAACCATATCCATTTTAAAATTTGAGGGCCAGGGATTTAGCTCAGTGGTTCTGGCGCCTGTCTTGCAAGCGCAAGGACCAGGATTTGGTCCCATTAACCACATACCATACTGGGTGTGGAGACTCACACCCAGCAGCAATCAGTACCACATACCACAGTGCCGGGCATAGTGGCTCACGCCTGTAATCCCAGCACTCGGGAGGCAGAGACAGGAGGATTGCTGTGATATGAGTTTGAGGCTGAGCTCAGGACCAGCCTGAACCACAAAAAGCAAGACCCTGTCTCAAAATAAACAAACAAAAATAAATTAAATAAACTAAAATTTGAGTAAAACAAAGTTCAGAAAGTTTAAATAACTATCACAAACTCTCAGCACTAAAGTGGCTAATTAAGCCACCCAGCATCCTTGGAATAAAATATGACCAATCCTCCAGGGGAGAGAAGGTCCCACCAAATGGGAACTTAGAGCTCTTAGGAAAGTAGCATCTTTTGCAGCCCCTGTCTGGTAAAGAAAAGCAATCGGGATCTAAAGAGAGTCAGGAAAAAAAATTATTTTCCACGATACTCTGTATTTCATAGCACATAGCTTAAATAATTCATATCCGGAGAAGCTGATAATCTATCCTTCTTAGGAGGGGGTTTTTCTCTTTAGGAAAGTTTGAGCAAAACACCAAAAACACCATCAGTCCATTTCTGAGAGGTACAAGCATCAAGAAGACACACCTTAGTGCGGTTATTTTTTATACCCATCGGAAAAAAATGGGCTACTTTTAGCTCGGAAGCACTTTCCACGAGGTAAATCTTAGAGCAGCCCACCCAGAGAATTGGAGTATCGGAGCAGGTTGTAGACGGGGTGATTAGATCAGCTTCCAAGTGCCTCCCCCGCTCCACCCACTCCAGTCCCCAATACCTAATTGCACAACCGAGAACAGAGTGAGGAAGAGTGAGGGCAAATGTGCAGAATCTGCTCAAGATGAGCGTAACAGTGAGCCCCAGGGTGTGATGGGAAATATGCTCATCAATGACCAGGTTTTGGACACTGTTCATCAGGCCCACGGCCAAGATGGCAAAATAACAATAGCCCTATAGTTTATGACGAAGCAGGGAAAAAAACAGCTCCACTACTCGATTCCCTCTGTCACTGATCAGCTTCTTATGAGCCATCATCAACACCTCCTGCTCTGTAGCCGTGATTCTGTCCACACTGACTCCAAGAGCCACAGAGTCTGCAGGAGTAAAGTCTGAGTCTGAGCGTAGCTCTTGTTTCTTACTATCTATGTGACCCTGGAAAATGGACTCTACGTGTGAGCTCAGCATCTGCCTACATCAAAGAACAGCTCCAGCTTCACAGGGCTGCTGTAACCGAAATGCAACTGTAGGTAAAGCACTCGGTGCAGAACCAGGCGTGTGATCAGAGCTCAAATGAAGGTTATCTCACAGAGAGGGACAGGGGCACCACAGGGAAGCCAGTGCTGCCTGAAGTGGCATTTAACTCAATGTCAGCAGAAACAGGATAAAAGTGAGACTTTATAGCCTATAAGACCCAAGGCTTAGGCTCATCCTTCCCCTTTGGATTGAAATCAAATCAGCTGTTCCTAACAGTGTCTGCAGAAGCTGAGAATGAGAGGGGAAGGAGCATCGAGGTAAAGGTCTGACGCTTGGGATCTGCAGTGTTCGCTCCTGAGGCTCACATGGCATGGGGCCTATACCGTTTGCTCAGGCTGGGGTCAGCAGCAGCAGCCTTTTCTGAAACCTGAAGCCTGGGGACATGTCCAGATCCCAGAAGACCTTCACCCTAAACCCCATTCCTTTTTCTCCTCCACTACCTTTTATCAGTCATTCCAAGTAAGGAAGGATGACAGAAGGGTCTGGTCAGAAACTGAGTCTATGAGTTGCAGTGCTTTGAAAATACCCCATATGCCCTCTCATCACTCTCGGGAAAATGTACCCCCACTCAAAGCAGAAAATGTTTGGTTCTTTTCAAGAAACACAAGGGAGCCGGGTCACCAGATTTGGGAGCAGGCAGGACACGAAGGAGGGGTGGGTGTCAGGGCCAGAAGTTGGACACAGGTGCGGGACTGGGTGGGACCTACCTGTGTTGCTCCACAGCCTCGTTGTCTGGCAGCTCCACCCCGCACACGCTGCACTGCTCCCCCAGGGGCCGGCTCTCTGACTTCATGCCCACCGCCAGCTCACCCAGCTTACTGAACAGCTCCCTCTGGATGAAGCCCTGGGGCAGCAGGCCCCCGTAGGTGCTAAAGTCCATGGAGACAGCCAAGGCGGGCTGCACGTGCAGGCCGGAGGTCACTGAAGAAGGCATGCTCAGCACAGCGTCGGCCTTGTGGTTGGGCAACACAGAGTAGATGCCCAGGTGTTTCTCTGCTGGGGGCACTGGGGGCTCTGGGCGGCCAGGCAGGCCCTGGCCAGACTCAGCTAGGGGTGCCAGCTGCTCAGCACTTTCCTCCCGCCCATAATGCAGCTCCCTAGCACTGGTGATTACGCTGCTTCGAGTCGGTGTCCCGGGCCCCTCTTTGCCCCTTTCCTCCACCTTGTCCCCCATCCCTCCTGAGATGTTGGACTCAGCTGCCCCAGGGCTGTCCTGCACAGGCACCTCGTCCACCTGCATCAGCTCTGTCTTTACCTCAACCACCCCAGGGTGCCGACCACCCCCAGCCAGCGTTGGCTCCTCGGGCCCTGCAGGCTGCTGAAGTGTGCCTTGCAGGAGGGACTGTCCTATGGTCATCAAGCTGTCCACTGCAGCCTTGGTGGGACTCATGGCTGAGAGACCAAATGAGGTGGAAACCGAAGGACTCTGGTCCACCATAGGCCCAGGGAGGCTCTGCCCAGCCACACTGGCATACCCACTCTCCTCGCTGGAATGCTTTGAGAGGAAGATGTTCTTGAGGTACCGAGACTTGCGGTCCTCTTCCTCCTCGGCCCCACCATCAGCCATGGGGGTCTCTGTGTCATTGTCATCCGAGGCCTGGATGGTCTCTAGAATCTTCAGGCACTGCTCCTCCAGGTACTCGATCTCCAGGATCTCAGCTGCATACAGCAGGTCATCCAGGTCCTCCGCCTTGGCTTGCAGTGTGGCCGTGTATGCATACTCCAGAATCTGCTGGAAGGTCTTTGGCGAGAGGAAGTCCAGAGTATAGTGCTGGCTGTTACGATGAAAGAGGATCTCAAACATTTTGCTGGTGCAGGCCAGCACTGTCCGGTGGGCGTGAAATTCCTGGCTGTCTACCATAATGACCACATCGCACAAAGTCCCAGCCAGTCGCATCTGGTTGGCCTTGCACAGCAGCCCCGTAGGGTGGCTGGGGTTCTGCAGCTGGATCATGCCCATCTTTGTCAGATCCATGGTGCCCCCCTCGGCTCAGGCATGGGGCTCTCCTTCTGTGCTCTGTGTGGTGGGGCAGGTGGGCTTCCTCGGCCGACAGCGGGGGCTGGAAGAAAGAGAAAGAAAAGAAGTACAAAAGATGAGAAAACAAGTAGCAAGCTCCAGAGTGTTTCTAAAAGTAAGAATTCAAACACTGTAACGTTTTCCTAACCCATCTCACCCCCTGCAAGGTCTTCAAAAACTGTATCAGGATCTGCCTTTATAAACCCAGGAGAGACAAGACTAAGAGAAGGTTCTGCTATCAGCATATGCTTAACTTTGCTCTCCAGAGCTGCAATAAGTGAATTGAAAATTGAGCATTCTTAAAGTCTGACAATAGGGAGTTTCCTCAGGAGGCCAACATTCCTGATGAAGAAGTACCCGAGCACTACTTCTCTGAGTCAGTTTAAGCCTTCGGCTTCCTTCTGAATCCCTGCACAGTCAATGGCCACAGAAACTTACGAACCACTTATAAAGCACCTGCATGAGCATTGTCCTTCTGCTCTCATCAGAGCTACAAAGTACTGACAGGTACATGCCCCTGCTCCCCTCCTCAGAGCAGGCGGGAACACATACACATCACCCCCTAACTTGAGTCGCTCCTACTCACAGGTGTCTCGAAATTATTGTGTATGTGATGCCAGTGTGTACCCACCAGCCAAGGTGTGTGTTGGCACACATGTATATGCTTAGATGTGATGCTGCCCTCACCCCTCCTGCCCACAAGAGCCCAGTGGACAGATGGACCTAAAAGGTGGAGGAGGTCATTGTGGCAAACAGTGTAGTCACAGGAAATGCGTTTCTCTCTAGCCAGGAATGCTCCTGCTGGGCTGGATGTGAACTCCAGTGTATCCCACAGGCTTCCAGGAATTGGCAAGTCCTATGACCAGAAGCAGTAATTGATGGTGGACATGGAAGTGATACTGGCACCAGCACCCATAGTGTGAATTAGAACCGGTGTGAGAGAAAGACAGTGCTGGGAGACAAAGGCCTCTCCCAGAGCCCGCTTGGAATCAGGAAGAGGGCTCTGCGACTCCGAACCTCCTTCAGAGGGAAGAGAAAGGCTGTGTGGCCACCGGTCCTTCCGAGCTTCTGCCCTGCTGGGGCCGCTACCATTAGATGGTGTGAATGAAGCAAGGGTCCTCTGCTCTCTCCACACTGCGCGCCTCCACCTCACAAGGAACCCTCCTGGCTCAAAGCCACAAAGCTGGCACAGAAAGGGTTAATGGGGTGGCTGGTCCTAACACCTCTGCTGCCCACCCGGGGACCAATGCCCAGTGCCGTTTGGAGGAGGTTAAACGTTCTTTCTGCTCCTCACCACTGTGAACTTTCCTGCAGACAGCAGAGTTTCAGAGAACCAAAAAGGTGAAGCCAAAAGAACGGAATGTTGGCTACCCAAATTCCTGACCCCAAACAAGCCTCTGGATCCTGAGCAGAATCAGGGTGTCCTAGCAGCCAACCCAGCCACCCGCCGGCCGCCGACCAGAGATCTGTCGGGCGCTGGTCGCAGGTTCTGCCCGCGGCTGCGGAGCCAGCGCTAACCCGCCAGAGCTCCTGGATCGATCGCGCGCTCACACACCCCTAGTTTCCAGAGACCCCACCGAGACTTGAAGATGACTTTGGCAAACTTGGGGAAGCAACTTTCCCAGGGAGCCAAAAGCCTGAAAAAAAAGGAGCCAAGGTAAGAAAAGAGGGAAAGCGAAAGAAATCGGTCAAAAGGCGAGTCCAGCAGGGTGGACGCGGCCGCGAGTGCGGCGAAGCGGCGGCCCCGGCCCGCAGAAAAGGAAAAGCACAAAAGGTCTGCAACGAGTTGCAGTAGGAAGATGCGAGAAGTCTGTGGGCCCTTCCTCTCCAACCCAGGGCCGTGACCCTTGGGAAGCGACCGGCAGGGCTCCTGGCCTCTGGCCTGCGGCGCCAGTTGCCCGCGCGCCGGTCCCCTGCACGTTGCGAGAGTCCCAGAGAGGCTGCGAGAGAGTCAGCGCACAGCGCGACTGTTTCAGCGGCTCCGAGGCAAACACGACCGTGCGCGTTTCAAGCGCGTGCGAGTGTGCCAGGCGCCGTGCGAGCGAGCCGCCGGCGCGCCACGGTAGGAGAGGCATCCCGAACGCATCAGGTGCAGAGCCCGGGCACCCACCGCGCGCGGCCGCGAGCGCACGGCGAGCTCCTCCGGGGCTACGGCCGATCCCACCGAGGGCCGAGAAGGGCCTGAGGCGCTGGAGTCTCTCCAGAGCTTTCTTACCACCTCCAAAAGGAGGATCGAGCCCAATCAAGAGAAAGAGTCCATCACGTCTCTAGAAAGAAACAAAACCCAAGCGAGTTCCAGTCCTGCTCCCCGCCGCCCTAGAGCCGCTTGCCAGTTGCTCGCATTCTAGCTTCCCAGCCGGCCAGCGAATAAACACACAAATAAGAAACCACAACCTTGTCTCACGCGCGCGCACCGGTCCGCATACATATGAGCACCCACCGGTTCCAGCTCCTCCGCCGGCCTCCGGCTGTACAAAGCCTCCCCACCCCGACCCTCGGCTCGCGCCTTCGGCCCCGGCGGACCGCGCTGGCTCCCACCTCTCCCCGAACTGTGTCCAGAGAGGAGGGCTGGGAGGCAGCTGTGCCCAAGCTGACAGCCGGGCTCCCCTTCTAGCTGACCCCAGCGGGCGGCGGAGGCGGCGGCGGCGACCACAGCAGCAGGAAGGAAACACGCACAAGCCCGCGGCGAGCGGCCGTGGCGAGCGCGTCCCCCAGACCTCTCAGGCCCCCGGGTGCCCCAGCACGAGGCGCTGGCTGGGCGGTGCGCCCCTCCCCGGGCCCCCACTCACCGCGGCCGAGCCGGGCGCTGCAGGGTGGGTGTGCGTGCCTACTAGGGGGTGTGCCCGAGTCGGGGAGGGGTGTTGCCGAGGAACTGTTGCTCTCGGTATCACGGCGGCAGCGGTGGCATCGCCCGGCAGTTCGCAGAACCCGCTCTCATCGCCCTCAACTCCTCTGTGCCGCGAGGTTAGCAAATCACCACAGGCTGCGGCGCCTCCGCCGCGTCCCACGTCAACGCCGAGCCCCCTCCCCTGCGAGGCCCCGGCGCCTCTCCATCTTTAGTGCTGGCGGCCGAGCCCGGCTGCCTGCCCACAGCTGCCCCCCTCTCCTCCCCCGAGCTCACCCCCCGCACTGGCCGGGCCTGTGCGCGCTCCTCGCCCCACCCTCGGCCCCTCCCTCCCGCCGCCCGCGCTCCGCGCTCCGGGCTTCGCCTGACATCTAGCTGCTGCTGGCTCCAGCGGCCGCCGCTCACCGGCTAAGTGGAGAGGACAGCGGGGACTGGCGGAAAGGTGGAAAGGCGGGGTGGGGGCGAGGAGCTGTTCCCGCCTTGCGTCAAGTTTTTAATTTCCATGGCTTTTGTTTATGCCCTCTGGAGCTCAGACGCAGAGTTCTGCCCCTGGTTTCAATGTCTGGCCCAATTTAGTCCGTGTCATCTCGCCTTCCGCTTTTCCTCGGGGATGCATCCCCAGTACCCCCAGCATTGGCTTTAAAAAGGTCATTTTACCAACCCAGCTCAGGCAGGCTTTCTGGCTACTGCCCGCCTTCGGAAAGGAGCACCCTGATTTTGAAGCCTGGAGGCGCAGCGTCAGCGGGCTGCAGGGAACCGGATGCCAGGTCCGCGGAGACACTGGTCTAGCGCAGACACCTTACTTATTTCAGCTGTCGCGGTTGTAGAGGACGAGATCAAGACCTGAGAAACTTTCTTCCTCTGGGTTTCAGGCGTCCCTTCCGCTCAGCCCTGAGACGCCGCGCCCCGCCCAGCACAATCTTCGAGGGTCGCGTGGAAGCACGGAAAAGCTCCGGGCCGCTCAAAAGCGCGTCCTCGGCTCAGCCGGCAGCCCTCTCTGGAGTGTACGGTTCAGATCTCAGATCGAGAAGCCTAGGATAGATCCACCAAAGAAAATGTGCCCTTCTTCCGTTACAGAGAGCTCCTTTCTCCCTCTTCCCCCGGAGCTGGCCACAAGTAGAAGACCAGAGGTGGAAAGCATGGCCCGTAGAAGGAGCATTGGCCGTGGCCTTTGACCAGCATCCTAGAGCCGAGCGAGCGACCGGGTGGGGACGTGGCGGACAGCGCCATCCAGGGGTCTCGGGACAGCCCTCTGTTTGACCACTCCGGGTTTCACGCTCGGGGCCCCTGAGAACGCGCTGCTTCGTGACTGCCAGTGACCCAGAGGCCGCACACAGAACCACGGCTCGAGGCACGCCTCTTGCCCTCTTGCGTGGCCTCAGACCGTAAGTGACGCCCCAACAGCTGTAGGGGGCAGTGGCCCAGAAGGCAAAATCCTCGGAAGGCCAGGTGGCAGAGTTACATCTGGGAACTGACCCAGGCTTGCCGGGGAGACACAAGGACGAGCCATGCTACCCCAGCAAGGGACATGCCAGTCTCCCTCCCGCAGGCAAAGTGCTCAGACCAGCAGGAGTCCGCGCAGAGACGCGAGGCAGGGTCCCAGCTCATCCTTTGAGGGCAGGGTATGCCATGTCCAACGCACGGGGAGGAGAGCTCCGGTTCCCTCTACGCAGTTGGTAACCAGGAAAGAGCAGTCCCTTCTCAGTCTACCTATTTTCTCTAGCCCAAGTCTATATATCCTGTAAGAGGAAAAGGGTTTAAAGAATGTTAAGGAAGAGCTGGTCTGGGACGAAACCGAGTGGAAGACGCGCCTTGCCTCCCCAGTGAAAGAAGAAAGAATCACTGAACTTGTTGCCATCCTGCTTGCCGGAGGCTGCTATGGAGCTGTCCGCATCCATGTGCCAGTCTCTCCCCAGCACGAGTAAGAGAAGCACACAATTAACCCTCGATCCTAATCTCCCACTAACCCTCAAATCAGAGAAAGAGAGAATTTCTGGAAACAATAGTAGAGAAGGAACTATGCTTCTACTGCCCCTGGCCCCCCCACGCCATATTCCCTCTATGTGAAAATCTCCCTTGCTTCATAAACTCTGCCCATTAAAAAGCTCAGTCCTTGTTAGTAAGTGTTAAAGAGAGATTAATGCCTGAATTTAAGAGGTGGAGAAGGTAACAAAAAGGGAGAAGGCAGGCAAGGCTGTGGGCTGAGTGCCAGCGTTGAGCTCTGAGCATTTCCACTTAGCGCTGAAGGCTGCTGCACCACAGTTTGATAAGGTTTATTGGGCCCAGATAAAGCAGCAGCAGCACCCCCCCCCCACCAAAATTGGCACCATTTATAGCCAGAGCCGTGTCCTTGGGTCCTGGAAGACTGATGAGAATCCCCAGTTCAGAGACATCGTATGGCGGCACCTAAAAACAAACAGGATGGAAAATTACACGAGAGATGTAGCCTTTTTCTCCTCTCTCTCTCCTGCCTCTCTGTCTCTCTCTTCCCCCCTTTCTCATCCTCTATCCTCTGTCTGTCTCTGTCTGTCCCTCTCCCAGCCTCCCTCCCTTCCTTTTTGAAGAATATGGTTTTTTAAAAAATGGACTACATCATCTCTCCTAAAATAAGATCTCAGTTCTAGAAGAGGTCATGCTGGAGATGGGGCCAGAGGAGCTGACTTGGGATGGATGCCAGCACACATTCTTCCCTCCTTGAATCTCCTTACAGATTCAGAGTTCAGTCAGTGTGTCTCAGGTCCAAGGACCATACAGGAAGGAGACAGTGGGGACCAGAAGTCTTTCTGAGCACTACCCAAGAACCTCAACACACTGGCTACATTTTATTGGATCCTCATAGCAACCGTGTTAATCCGGGTGCTGTTGTCTTCCCCATGTCTTCACATAGGAAGCTGAGGCTCGGAGAGGTCAGGTGTCTTGCCCGAGACTGTAGGTCTGTGAAGCACTGGAGCTGATTCTTGTAGTCAGAGCCTTCTGACTGCACAGTCATGCTCACTTCTGGAATATACAGCCTCTACTGTGTGGTTATGGCCACAGAAGGCAAAATCAGAAACATGGCTCCGGGAAACATGGCTTTGATTTTCTGTCTTCTTATTCTTCCGAGGGCAGGTCCATGGAGCAACTCATGAAGCTGAAGACCAGATGGCTTTTTAGCCGATGGCTAGGATGACTACCTAGAACCTCTACCTTTTCCTCGCTTCCACAGAATCTCAGGCAGAAGTTGGAAAAGGAGCTTTGAATTGCAATGAAACATCAACTAAGCAGATATTCAGGAAGAAGGTGATAGGTGTTTTGAGTAGTAGTGAATAGAAAGTTATAACTGTTTTGGTTCATCTCATTTAGAAGAATTAATTTAATTTTTTAATTTTAAAAGGAGGCATTCTTATTATGATAGATAAATCATGAATCCCTGTCTTTGGGGAAGCTACTTTCCGTTTTCTTTCTTTGTAAAGAATAGGAAATAAAGGGATGGGGATTTAGCTCAGTGATTCCAGCATCTGCCTTACAAGCACAAGGTCTGGAGTTCAGTCTCCCATAACCGCATACCACAGTGCCAGGCATGGTCACTCACGCCTGTAATCCCAGCACTCGGGAGGCAGAGGCAGCAGGATTGCTGTGAGTTCAGGGCTCACCGGGGCTACATAGCAAACTCAGGGCCAGCCTGAACTGCAAAAGTGAGACTCTGTCTCAAAAAAAAGAGAAAATACAAGGAATAAAGCATCCTCAAGGAAAGAGGCAGGGAAGCCCCAGGAGGAAAGATGTGTTCTCCTCTGTAACTGAGGTCTCCAAGTGACTTTGGGCCTGCTAAGGTCTTTACCACAGTGAAGGCTCTCTAGGGCTCTTGTATCCTTTCCTGGAGATGAAATTTCCCATCATCTTGCAGTCCTTCAATACTTGTTCTGGATACTTATGTAGATGCAGGTGATGTCAAAAATTAAGTACAGGTAGGGTGTGTGCACGTGGACACTTTTCTTTCTTTTTCTTTTTTAAAAAAAAATTTGAAAGTGGCCCCTCCAAAAAAACAGACAGGGGAACATCAAGTGACACACATGTTCTAGTTATGGCCCAGAGAACCAAATCAGAAGATGGTTCTTTAGATGAGCAGTTAGCGTTGTCTTTCCCCCTCAGAGATCTGGTCAGTGCTGTGTCCACACCTGTGCTTCCCTCCAGCTGCCACACAGGCCCTTGTCCACGTCTAAAAACAATGACTTCTCAAAGAGAGACACAAGGGACCGCTTGTTTTGCCCTGGAGGTCTTGGTCACTGTGGCCCTAAGATTTCTGTGACTGAGAACGAGAATGCTTTTTCTTCTCTTCCCAGCATATTGCAAATGGTGTTGGGACCTAATGTTGTCAACTCAAATAGCAAATCTGAGTTGTTATTAGTGCAAAGATGCCCTGAGGGGGTCGGCAGTGTGGATGAGATCTGCAACGGATGTTATGGGGAAGTGTGTTTATAATTATAATGGGATTTAATGTACACTGGGACCAGATGATGGCAGCCATTTAAAAAAAGAGATGCTTAATAAGAGAGGTCCCTTAATGACAGGCAGCAGGGCTCAGGTTATTATGGAAAAGCACAGTGCTTCACTGGGTGTCACAAGCCATGTGCCAGATTTTATGGTGTTCCTCACAAAGCTTTGGGGTGAGCCATAGCAACCACTGCTGTCAGCTCTTGGGCATAATGTTTTAATGCTGTTGTCTTTGAAAGGGGCATCTGCAGTTAGAGAAAAGCATTCCCTCCCATTCACACACACACACACACACACACACACACACACACACACACACACACACACGGAGGCCCCAGGCCAACACTGAATAGTTTTTGGTGTTTCTAGAAATCTGCTTTGTTCTCAGAAAGACAAGCATCAATTTCAAAACTAAAATTTTGTAGCTTTCAAGGGGTCCATTTTCCACACAATGTGAATGAAATAAAGGCATGGCTCCCACATATGTGATAAGGGTCCCACGGCTAAATCCCCGGCCCCGTGCTGAAAACTAGCCCCGAGACTTCATAGGGAAAATGATGTTTTTTAAAACCCTCTGGTGTTTCTTTTGGGGGGAGGTCAGGAGGAGGAGATAACATGTAACATTTTCTTACGGTATTTAACTTTTGAATTGTTTTGTGTTACAGATTTGAGCTCACTACAACTGTTTTATAACAGTAGGGCAGTAGTTACAGACAAGGCCAAAAGGACAGGCAGGGAGACAGTCATGCAGGGGGACATCTTATGCCTGAAGATGCTGCTGGGAGTACCACGATCTAGAAATACAACTCCATCCACTTTACAAAGGTGCGTTATTTTCTATATTTTCCTCTGATGTGAAAGGTGTGTTGAAAACCACTTTATTAATCTATCACTTATGTTTTCTGTTCACAAAGCATAGTACAACCAGTGGACAGTCCTTCATGGGCATTATGGTCACATACAGTGTAAGCACATCCATAATGAGTGTCACAGGAGGTTATATGACCCAGTGACGCTGTAGCCATCCGAGTTTCTGATGTTCATGTGACAAACTGCCCGATGATGCACTGTCAGTGAATCCTATTGGTCACTGTAGGCTAACTTCTTTGTCCCGATGGGAGTAACAGGCAGGGTGGGTACAAGAAAAGTGAGAGCTCAGCGTCCAGTCACCAATGGTCCAGGCTCCAATGCTAAACTTCTGGAGAACTCCAGTGAAATGATATGTGAGGGGTACATAAGCCACAGGATGAAATCATTTTACTCAAAGGCAGGTAATTTAAGGGCCGGGGATTTAGTTTAGTGGTTCTAGCGCCTGTCTTGCAAGTGCAAGGACCCAGTTCAATCCCCAGTTAACCACATACAATACTGGGCGTGGAGACTCACGCCCAGCAGCTGTCAGTACCACATACCACAGTGCAGGGCGTGGTGGCTCACGCCTGTAATCCCAGCACTTGAGAGGCAGAGGCAGGAGGATTGCTGTGATGTGAGTTTGAGGCTGAGCTCAGGGCCAGTCTGAACCACAAAGCGAGACTCTGTCTCAGAAAAAAAAAAAAAAAAAACCACAGGTACTTTAAGCCAATCATATTAAAATTATGATAGCAAAACAAACACTAATATCCTATAGCGTGGAATTTTAAATTTGCATAATGTTTTAAATGATACAAAGGACAGCCTTGGGCTTCTACCAGGAAAAGGACTGACTGTTGTCCCCTGAGTGGGTAGGAGTCTGGGAGAAGCCCCTCCCGTAAAGGCTCTGGTGGGTTCTGAGCAGGACATCACGCTCACCCTCCCTTGCGAGGCCAGGTTCATTTCTCTCCTTTAGAAGTCACTGTTACATCTTTGATGTAATCCTCTCCACCCCGCCCCCCAGTCAGAATTAATTTCTCCCTCCTCCATAAGTCCTTTAGCACTGTCTGAACATTTATCATAGTATTTAGCACCATCTGCCTTGTATCTGAATGAGTTATGTGCCTCTGACCACCCCTTCCACGGGGAGATTCTGTAAACCCACGGGGAGATTCTGTAAACCCAGACCCCGGTGCTGTTTAGCTCAGCACCCCCACCTCCAACCCCAGAGCCTGCACACTGTCAGGCAGCAGAGGTAATATCTGGATGAACCAAGTGCCTACACAAGTGAGTGAATGAATGGATGACACAGACAAGTGCTCTAAGAATTCAGGAGAAGGAAACCGTCCTGTGCTCAACTGTTTAAGGCAGAATTCTTTGTAGCTATAGGGTTTCCACCATTGAAAGATCAGTGAGGTTTGAGTAAAGGCTGATGATATCTGTTGAATTTAATCATACACAACACTTGGAAGGTATGACTGGTGTTTTTTCAGTTTGTATTTTACCCAGTGGTCTAGAACTAAGCTTTTCTCAGTATCCTAGGAGCTTTGATACGTATTTATTAAATTGCATTAGTTGAAATGAAATGACTTGATCTGAATCACATTGCTTGTTACTCCCATAATGGACTTGTCATTCCAACCCCCAAACAGCTTTGAGTTCAGCAGTGCAGGGCTGCAGGACCAGCCTCTGTCCCTGTGAATGGAGGGCTGCTGTCTGAACCCAGCACTAGCCCGTAGGAGGTGCATCAGCACCACGACAGACTCTATGGGGTGGAAACTCTTCCCAGACTTTTTCCTGAGCACATCCAGGACCACGCGTTGAGGCTACACATTCCCTCGCAGTTAGGTTCAGGACATGTGATTCACTTCTGCACACTGCACCTTGAGCAGAAGTCCCTCAGCCTCTTCCAGGACTGGCCCATAAAAACCTCTGCCCAGAGCCCTGAATTCTTTCTGTTTTTGTGACTTGACTCAAGGGACATAGATAGTTTAGAAGCTGAGTGATCACAGTGCCAGAGCCTAGATGGGAGGAGCCTCAACCCCTGGGCTCCGATTTAGTCTACATTCAGGTCTGTGTCTATCACAGAGGTCGTGGTGAGCTCAGGAAAATTACTTTAAGTCTATGGTTGCAAAGTCTCCATCTGTAAAATGAGGTAGTGACAGTACCCATCTCTCTGGAGGCACCAGCAGGATGCACACCATGGGCTTAGCGCACACTAAGAAGACCCAAAAGCCAGATATCATGTGTTTGCTTACAGTGCCAGCTTTTGGGAGGCCAGGATGGAATGATCACTTGAACCCATCACTTAATAGTCAATCCGAGCGAAACAGTAAGTTCCTTTCCCCAAAGCAAAATAGAAACCAAAAGAAGTGAGATTATTTGGTATTTAGTATTAACACTGCACATTCTTTCCTCTTCCCTCTACTACCCACCTCAGTACCTGATTACAAACACACAGGATAAGATCTTGTGCTAGATCAGTTTTAAATCTTTTAAAAGATGAAGTGTGACCCCTGATTCTTGGCTCCTGCTGGTAGCTGAACATAGCTGTTTGTGACCTCATTCTCCCAGGCCGGTCCAGTTTATTCAGTGGTGAGTGAGGCAAGTAGGCCAGGTGGGCAGGGGTCGTGTTAATTTTCACCTCGTAGCATGACGTGTTTATTAGTGTGTCTGTACGTTAAGAGCGGCAGCCTGGTTTCCTTGAGTTAAATAGCAGTCATGCCCAACTGGCTCTCCATGTACCATTACTCCAAGTGATTGAGCCAATTTCTCCCCCTGCCATGAGTTTAAGTTGTAAACCTCTCAGCCAGACAGAGAGGCAATGATGGGCTGCCTGTTGTGATTATTATTAACCTTTAGCATTCCACCCGCAAGACCAGGGGGTCTGCAGACAAGCCGCTTGCTCCTTGTTCCTGTCCACCTACTGTGGTTCATCTGTATCTCTTCTAGATGAGAAAGGTATGCAGGTGAGTGTGCACTGTGGCCTTGCAAAGAAGCTCCAGCCTATCAATCTTCAGGGAAAGATCTGTGCAGAGTCCTCAGTTCTAAACGACAAGGAAGTAGAAGGCCATTATGAGAAAGCTGGAAAATAGATCTTCTATGGATGCCTCAATGTTCAGAAATTCTTTACCAGCTGTAATTTCTTCCCTTTGCTATTGTTTATTATCCAGGTGCTGAGTTATTCTGCTAAATCTTGTAGAGACAAAGGCCACTTCCTTGATGTTATTCCATCCACCAGGACCACGTCTATATAGCATCATATTGGCAACCAGGATTCACCAAGGCCCAGGGACAGAAGAAAGTGTCTGCCTGTCTGCCCCTGGCCCGCGGCTCTTGTTGCCCCTCTTCCAATCCACATTTCTTTCTTTCTTAGAAGAAGCAACCTTCTTCTGTATACCTTAGTCAGGAATTGGCAAGATGGCAGTTTCCTAAATGTGGCAACTTCTTTTGACTTTCTGAACAGTTTGATCTCCAGTCCCAGGACGCTTGAGTTGCTTTTCTGTTAAACATCTAAGCAGAACCTGTGCTCAGGCACCGGCTGAAGTTTGCTCTCAGGAAGCTTGGAGTCTAATAAATAAGCTGGAGTCCGGAAGGGAAGGTGGTAGGAGGCTTAATGTCCTTGCTTCTTTGTTTCCCAAAATAATAGTGGGTGGGGGCGGGGTAGCGAATGCACGCACGCACTCACGTTAGGGGACATGCCCCACACCGGAAGTAACAAAGATAGCATTCATCTTAATGGTAACGGAAGAGCCAGGATCTGGTTTCTCCAGCTCCTGTGATCTTCCTGGACTCCCCCATCTTGGGAGAGTTTCTGTATCAGGATGATAAACTATGCAGTTTATGTAGAATGAATATTGACTTGATAGTTTTAAACAAATTCAAGCCATGCCTACAGGTTTGTTTTTGTTTTGTTTTGTTTTTTGCCATGAAACGTATCGAATGCTGCTTACAAGGAAGTAACGACTGCTAAGCTACCTTGAGGACTTAAGTGGGTGAAGCCCTGGCCCTCAGCATCCATCATGTGCTTACTCCTCCAGGCGATCCCACAGCATGGGTGCTCCTGTTCCCATTTGACAGCTGAAGAAACTGAGACCGAGAGACAAGCAACTTTCTGAGCCCACACACTCAGGGAAGAGAAGGAAATGAGAGGAAGTCAATTTATAAACTCCTGAGTTTTTCAGATCTGTCATCAGGCCACCTGAGGCAGGAAAGGATGTGTTTCTTGGCCACTGAATACTGAGATTCCTCCAGCTTGCCTGGAAACAAGAGCCCAGGTCTGTGACAAGCTTTTCCACTAAGATCTGAATTTATTCACTGTTCCTGGTACAAAAAGAGGAAAATGTAATTTATCAGCCTAATGCAGAGGATAGAGTGGAGGAAAAGTTGGAGCTGTACCAAGTGGGCATCCTTTGGTTGGTTTTTGGCTTTTAGGGGGTGGGGGATAGCAGAGATTGAACTCCGGACCTAGTGCTTACAAGGCAGGAACCCCACTACGAAGCTAAATGCCTGGCCCCGTGGGCCTCCTTTGTACTGACAGGAGTGGGGAAAGATGACCTTACATTGCAGAAATACAGAAATGTGAGCCCAGGTCCTAGAAAGAAGGAAAAACACTACTTCCCTGGGGCAAAAAATCCAAACC
>PVIR01001319.1:91683-128392 GCA_004026965.1 Petromus typicus | reverse complement strand
GGAGTTTCATTTGTAAGTAGCCAGGATATTCTTCTCTGAGGGTACAACATGTCTATATTTTCTGTCTTTTAGAAGATGATCTCTTAGAAGATGATGGAATTTTCAATATCTCAGTATTTAATGAAACTTGTTTGAAACTGAAAAGGCATTCTGGGAAAGCCGGATCAGAACACATGTACCAAGTAAGAAGATCTTTTACACTGTCTGTCAAAGAATTGGCCACTTGACAATTTAGGTGATCACTTAGTTAGAATCCAAAGTATTTTAAAATTATTAATGGAGTGAACTTCTAGATAGTCTGTGATTATTGTTTCTGGAGATGGATGTGAGATATGTGATGTGTGTAAGTGAGGGACTACATTGAAAGAAAGACACTGTATTTGGTGGCTTGGTATCTTTTCCCCTGCCTGCACTTCATACTTGGACTCTATTTTAATGCATGTCATGATTATACTTTATTTTGTTATTAAATTTTTATATGGCCAAGGATTCTTAGGAAACTCACTGCAGGGCTATTGGCTCTCATTTAACTTGAGAGAGAGAGAGAGAGAGAGAGAGAGAGAGAGAGTGTGTGTGTGTGTGTGTGTGTGTGTGTATGTGTGTATGTGGCTGAGGTTAAACCCACAGGCTTACACATGGCCAGGCAGGCATTCTACCTCAGAATTATACTCCCAGCCCTAGTTTGATTTTTTTTTTTTTTAACTTCACAAAGTCATTAGTAAAGTTCAGGCAAAAACTGAAATTTTTGTGTTACTTTTAGAGGGCCGTAAATGCTAAGTTAAAATTGGTTGTTCACAGCCCGGAGATGTGGACGGTTCAGTGACAAATACTGCTTCCCAAGAAATCAGTTATTCATTCCATAACTATTTACCAAAAGAATATCACATATTAG
This sequence comes from Petromus typicus, assembly GCA_004026965.1. Taxonomy (NCBI): domain Eukaryota; kingdom Metazoa; phylum Chordata; class Mammalia; order Rodentia; family Petromuridae; genus Petromus; species Petromus typicus. The sequence goes on along the minus strand of PVIR01001319.1, from coordinate 127,500 downwards.
GACCTAGAGCTTTCAGTTCAAACAAACAGAAGTATATAAATAAACAGGTAACTACAATATGGTGTAATGAGTACTTTCATAAGTAAATGGTGGAAAGGGAGATTGTGTGTGTGTGTGTGTGTGTGTGTGTGTGTGTGTGTGTGTGTGTGTGTGTATGTCCAAGAATAATTTTTTAATTAGAAGTAAAAACTGCTGTATCATAGAAAATGAATAGGAATTAGTCATTGACAAGAGCTGGAGTGAGGGTAAAGAAGGGTATCCTGCACCGGAGATGTAGCTCAGCAGTACCATGCCTGTCTGGGCAGTGCAAGGGTCTGAGTTTGATATCCGGTACTGCCAAAATCAAGAGCATTGTAGATAAGTAAAATAGCATATTGGATAACAGAGACAGCAAAGGGGAGTAGGGAGATAAGCCAAAATCTAAGCAGTAGTCAGATCTTGTGAACCCCTATATACTGTGCATCTTACATTTGAATTTTATTTTTACATCTTTGTAGAGCCACTGATGGATTTTTAAGTAGGTAACCAAAATTATGTAGGTAGATAGGTAAGTAGGAGATTTCCATTTTACATATAATCCTAAGGCTGGGAACATATTCATAGCCAACTAACTTAAATCAGTAGAGAATGGAATATTTATTCAGTAAATGCCTTGGGGACAATGAGTTGGTTAACTACTTAGTTAAGAAAGTAAATTATTCCTCACACCTTGGAATAAAATGATTAAAGAATAAAATTTTTAAAGATTTCTATCTGTGTTAGACAAAATTACTTACTGTAACGTGAGATGCTCCTAAATCCATTGGGAAAAGTAAATATTCAAAAGCGCTTTGCATGAGAGAGTCTTCCTATGTCCCGAACACGTGTTGTACCTCACTAGCAAAGGATTGGGCCCTTGTGGTCTTGGGGGATCAGCTCAGCCTTACGCAGTCCAGGGTGTGGCTGTGCCTGTGGGTGGCTGATGTGGAATGGAGAGAGTTCATAGCTCAAGGAGAGTTGAGCTCAAGGACCTCCGAGACCAGGTTCTGACGCACATGTATAAGGACACTTCAGTCATCTCAGAGAATTTCAGAAGCTGAGGGTGAGAAGAATCCTTACAAACCAGGTGTCAGGATCGTGCGTAGCCTGGTAGGCTGGTGGACCTGAGTCTGTGTTTGGCCATGCTGATGAGGGATAGATATTAGGGTGGTACTGACATGTGCATCAGTGGAAACACTAAACAGATAAAGTGCATGATGTTGGCTGATCTGTTACTCCTGATATGGTCACGATGTTTCCCCTTGAACTCCCTGTGTCTATTGCCTGCGTGGTGGTGGGTGGAGTATGATTGTGTTAACAATCCGTGTGATAACTCAGGAGATCAAAAGCTCTTTTACCAGAGCACTAATGGGAAAGATCAATGAAGTACTATTCTCCAGTTTTAAATGCATAATCTGGGTAGTGCTCAGTTTAAGTATTCCATACAATGCACTTGTTTATGAGTTCCTAATAATAAAATTAAAGGATTTTTGCCCAATGGGTCCAGTGCTGTGTCTTTTCACTTACGTGTGCATTGAGGGATTACTTTAGAATAGCCTGGCAGTTTATTCCCCTGAAGTGTATTCATTCATCTGAGATTCATCTGTTATGACATTTAGTCTTAGTCCTACACTAAGGGAAATTGAATGGGATCGGGAAGATAGCTTTGTAAAGTCCGTTGCAAGTGCAGATTACTTTTGTATTGAAAATAATTCTGAGTAAAGATAAATAGAAGGAAGTCCTTTGTTTTATCCCATTTTGCCTCTGTCTTCAAGCAACAGAAAATTTAAGGCGTTTTCATTTCATCTCATGACAGTTTCAAGTCCTGGGTCGTAGGTGGTATCTGGGTAACTTCTCTCATGTGACGTCATTTAACTTCACAACAAGTGAACAAGCTTCAGAAGTGTGTTTGGATCTGTATCCTGCAACTGACTACACAGTGAGCGCCACCCTGCTGGGACCTCCTGAGCAGCACTCAGTGCAAATAACAATGACAACTGCGCCTGCAGGTAGGTGCCATGTCTTTCTGTTTTGGGCTGGAGGACAGTTTGTGAAGAGAACTGTACATGGAGAGGCTGCACAGAGGATGGGGGTCTGGAGACTTGTGTTCTGGTCCTTGCTCCTCCTGGTGGGAAGGGAAGGGAAGGGACACGGAATTCTCTACCATTTCTTTTGCTCTTGAATCCTTTGGGTAGAACAGACAGGTATTTAGAGGCAGCCAGGAGAAGAGGCTATATAGGACCCGCTCCTACCTCCTCGAGGCCTGTCCCTCATGGTCACAGGTGGACAGTTTGGTCTTTGCATTTGAGCTACAATAAATGCCTGTGACACTAATACCTTTGTTGTTTCACAATTTAACAAGCATAAGAATTCTCTGAAGAACTTATTAAAATGTAGGCTGCTGGGCCTCACTGAGAGGTTCTGATGAGTAAGTGAGCACCCAGAACTTTGATGCCATGCAGACTCCTGGGCCTTGTTGATCTTCCCAGTTCACATTTTGAAGCCACTTCTTCTATCACGTAGATCTTAGCTATTTCTAGGGAGCTTAGAGGTCACAAGTAGAGACAGCATAGAAAGAAAGGCAAAAATAAGTGAAAATTATAATAATTCTATTTGCTCAGGCCTTAGAAGCCTGTGTGTTAAAACTTGACTTTAGCTGGGCGGAGTGTGGTGGCTCATGTTTGTAATCCCAGCATGTGGGAGGCAGAGGCAGGAGGAATGCCACTAATTTGAGGTCAGCCGGGGCTACACAGTGTGTTCAGGGTCAGCCTAAACTACAAAGCAAGACCTTGTCTCAAAAAACAATAACAACAAAAACAAAACCAATAGACAAACAAAAAGTTGGCTTTAGCCAGGTGTGGTGGTGCACGCCTGTAATCTCAGCACTTGGGAGGCTGAGGCAGGAAGAGTACCTTAAGTTTGAGGCCAGCCTGAGCTACACAGTGAGTTCAAGGCCACTTTGAACTATATAGACCTTATCTCAAACTTTCTAGTTTGGCTATTTCTAATTAGATATTTAAAAATCCTGTCATTTGTATGGAAAAGCAAACTTGGGTTTTTTTTTTTTTTTTTTTTTTTAGCTGTTTTTAGCAGAGGAGTGCATGCATTTAGATATTTCTAAAATAGTGTTGGTACGCAGGTGTGGTGGTACACATCTGTAATGCCAGCATTCAGGAGGCTGAGGCAAAAGGGCTGACCTGAATTTGAGGCTAGCCTAGGTTGTATAGGGAAGTCAAAGCAGCCTGCACTACTAGTGAGACCTTGTCTTGAAAAAAAAAATAGTGTTGCTAAATAAAAGCAAAAATAAAATGAAAAGAAGAAGAAAAAGAACACTCTATCCAGGAAATGCAGCTGTAGAAATTCATAACTTTTTTGTTTTTTGACTTAACACATAATACTTGTATATATTTATGAGCTACACTGTGATATTTTGATTCATGTGTATTTTGAGTAATGATTGATGTACTTGAAGTGACTAGCATATCTATCACCTTACATTTTTATTATTTCTTTGTGATGATTATATTCCAAATCCTCTTTTCTAACTATTTTGAAATATTTGGTGCAGTCATGTTAATTATATAGAGATATTATATATATTATATATAGGGACCATGCTAATCTTCTCTGTATGGTCCCAGGATATAGAAAGGAGATGATCGAAAAATATGGTGAATGCTTTAATTTTAAAAAAAAAATACAGTAGGGGTAGGGATTTAGCCCAGTGGTTCTGGTTGCATCTGCCTGGAAAGCACGAGGCCCTGAGTTTGATCCCTGGTAACCACATACCACATTGCTGGGCATGGTGACTCATGCCTGTAATCCCAGCACTTGGGAGGCAGAGGCAGGAGGATTGCTCTGAGTTTGAGGCTCGTGTGGGCTACATAGTGAGCTCAGGGCCAGCCTGAGCTACAAAGCAAGACCCTGTCTCAAAAAAAAGAAAAAAGTAGAAGACACATTGCCAAGAACAGTGGGATGAGTGTGTTCAAAATGATGGAGTATGTTTTGAGAATTTTGAGGTGGGTTAATGGTGATGTGTTGTTTATTGTAGTAAGTATTTTAATGTAAACATTTACCAATTTTTGATTCCCCCTTTCTGGTCAATTGCTTATGTTAACTTCTGTTAAATAAAAACACTATGGTGTGTCTTCATTCACCTTATTCACTGAATCAGGCACCATGCTAACTCTTTTAACACTTCTTAAAAGTCAAAATACCCATGAAAAATAAACATTTTGGGTCAATTCAGAGCGTCAGGGCAGCCATGACAGTACAACTACAGCACCCGTGCAAGAGGACTGACTTTTGGAACTGCTTCAAAAAGTGGCAAGATCAATGGGATAAGTGTATTTGAGAAGAGGGGAAGTATTTTGAGGTGGATTAGTGGCAATGTGTCTTTTACCCTAATACGTTAAAAAAATTAAACATTCACTGTGTTTGTCTACTGTGCTGTCAGTAGTGGTTAATGTGAGCATATCTAACTTTAATGCTTGCGGTAGCTTCATGATCCATGCACAATTTAAGATTATGATTAAGATATATGTTGAATTTAAAATCTTTTCCAGTGACAGGTCTCTGTGTACATAACCGAAGTCCAAACCAAAGATAGTAAAGACTGTCAGTTATTTAGCATTGTTTTAGATAGTTTCCACAAAATGTAAATATGGTAACAATATTCTGTGGTGGCAGAGTTATGGCTGAAAGCTCCCTCTTTCTTCATGGGCTATTTGCTTGATGAAGTCACAGTTACAGCTGGACAAACTAGACGTTGACATATATTTTACAGAGAAGAGCCAAGCACGGGAAGGGTCAATGGTTCTTTTAAAAAGGATAATGACATTGTGGATGCATAGCCACTGTATTTACTTGTAGGGATGAGTGGGTTCTTCAGAATGGGCGTCCTCTGCTCCACGGCCCTAAGTGGCTTTGAAGGTAGTAGACTGGTTTCACTCTGCTCACGACTTCCATGTTGTAATCATGTGCACAGACAGGAGCCCCCTTTACTGCTCCTAGGCCCAAACAGAAAAGATCACTTCCTCATCAAAAATACCTGTTCTAGTCTGGGTGTTTATCCCCTCCAAAACTCATGTTGAAACTTAACTCCCAAAGCCGTAGGTTAATTGTATTTGGAGGCTGTGTCTTTGGGAAATAATTATGACGAATGAGGTTTTGAGGGTAGAGCCATGATTGCATTAGTGGCTTAGTAGGGAAAGGGAGAGAGATGTGAGCCAGCGCGCTGTGTGAGACCACGCGGCGCCTCTGCTGTATTACACAGTAACCCAGCGAGAAGGCCTCCGCGGGGCCCAGGGGATCCCAGCATCAGGTTTCAAGAGCTGAGAACGAATAAACATTTTCCCCTTGTGAAATACATTCACCCAGTTTGCAGAAGTCAGTCAGCAACAGAAAATCATCCAGTAGAATATTCACTAATCCCATACAAAGGAAAGCTAACTGCAAGATATTTGTGTCAAATTTCATTTACTTGTAGTTTTTTAAGGTGATACAATTTCAGACTTTGCCCTTTCTTGTGTGCGTCCCTTCTCGTTCTTGCTCCATCTCCCTGAAATATATTCCATTTGATCATAGTGTGTTAGTTTCTTATGTGGTGTTGGATTTCCATTAGTAATATTTTCTTTAGTAATTTTGCACCAATATTCATAAGCAATGTTAGTTTATAGGTTTTAATTTTGTGTATTGTCTTATCAATTTAGCCATCAGTATTTTCCTTGCTTCATAAAAATATTTGAAAAGTTTTATTTCTTAAATATACCCTGAAACATTTTATGTAGCATTTGGGATCTCCAAATAAATTGTTTGGTAGAATTCATCAAATTCTGTGGAACAGTCTGGCTACAGGGCTTTTCTGTAGATTTGTTCTTTGACAGCCTTTTCAGTATTTTATTCTCCTGTGGACATTGGTCAAAGTTTTTGTATTTAATAGGGTTAATTTAAATAAAATGAATTTTCCCAGGAATTACCTCTTTTATCTAAATTTTAAAACTTAGTTTCAGAGTGATTTGTAAAGTAATTTTTTTAACTGTTTGGATTTCTGTAAATAATTACATTTCCCTTTATTTTCATTTTCATTTTTCTAGATTAGGTTACCTAGTAATTTGTTCGTATGACCATCATGGTGTCCGTAGAGGGTTGGATCCAGGACTCGGGCAGACAGCAAAACCTGAAGATGCCTGAGTTGTTCATGTAACTGCTATAATATTTGCAGACATCCTCCTATATAGTTTAAATAATCTCTGGATTACTTATAGTATTAAATAATATTGTATAGTTACTATATACACTTAGGATTAATAATGAGAAGAGAAGTCTGTGCATATTCATTACAAATTCAATTTGTTTCCAGAGATTTTTTTAATATTTTAAATTATCTTTATTGATACATTATGAATACACATGATAATTGCATTCAACATTAAGAGTTTGTACCAGAATATGACGTGACTTGATTCTCATTTTTCCCTTTTCCCCCCACCCTGCATCCCCCACCCCCTATATACACAATCATTCTTTCCTTTTTTCTTTATTATTACCACATTAATTTTCCCCTCGTTATTTACCCGTTATTTACTCTTTAAACATTTTCTACTTCGCAATATCAACTGTACATACTAAACTCATTTACAACTTCATATTCTCATACCAAAGAAAAGATATGATATTTACACATCTGTGACCTGTTTATTTCACTTATGAGGATGTCCTCAAGGTACATCCATTTGAGTATGAATGACTCAATCTGATCATTTTGAATGGCAGAGTAATACTCCATTCTATAAAAGAACCACATCTTTATCCAGTCTCCAGTTGATGGACATCTGGATTGTTTCCAAGACTTGGCAATCACAAACTGAGCTGCTATAAGCCTGGTGTTTCCAGAGTTTTGATCTGAGGTTGCCGCAGTGAGTGGATATGGAGCCCGTGGGTGCAAAGAGCAGGCTGTACTTCTCAGATGCTGGTCTATTAGTTGTTTCTCTCCACATCCGGGATTGGCAGAGGATGGCTGATGGGCCCCGCTTGCCTGTCCTGTCTTGATGAAAATAGTTTTACTGGAATGAAGAAGGCAGAGTTGAGTAGATGTGTCACAATTGTCTGGATTAGAAAGTCAGAAATAATTTGTTGCCTGCACCATTCTGGAAACAATGTCCCATTTTTTATTTTATGTCATTAATATCTGCTTCCACAATTACCATCACCTTTCTCCTGGTTTCTTTTGCTCTACAAAGGTGGTTGCCTCTGTCTTCTTTGTGACTGTGACTGTTAGCCTTCCAGAGTGCCCTTTTTGGCCACACTTAATGATTTTGACTTAAAGTCAACTTCCTCTTCTGTCTGGACCCCAGCCCCTTCTTTCTTGTGATTTCTATGTGTCTGATGTAGCGTTGCTCATCTCTTTAGCTTTTCTGATTCACTTCATTTAAGTGTCTCTTCTGTACATAGCGTATGGGTGGACCCTCCATTGCAAGATACAGTGAAAAACTTTATATATTTTAATAGGTAAGTGAAGTTCATTTGTAAGTTATTGATAGGACTGATATGTTTGGGTTCAGCTCTGTTTGACTGTTTTTGATTGTAACTACTGTATGCTTTATGTTGTACTTCCTGTATTTCTTTTTTCCATGTGATGTATTTTCTTTCTGTTTCACCTTTAAACTAAACGCCCGGTGTCCTGTGTAACTTTTCACCCTCTGGTGTGCCAGTTTTTATTGGTGAACTTTAATTTTCATGCATTGCATTTGTGACACTTAATTCATCTTATTTTCTTTTTTTTCCTCTGTCCCCTTTCCTGCTAGTTTCAGTTTCTATTTTTACTTTATCAGGACATGTATAATTAGTGTATTATTACTTTACCCCAACCTATGTTTATTTTAATCTTAGAGCTGCTGTTTAATATAGCAAATATGCATCACCCTTTTACTAAAGCCTCCCCTGTCTGAATTCTTGAATGATTAAGATTGTTCTCTGTAGCCTTGAGACAGGAGAGACAACCTGGCTGTGTGTAAAAATCATAGTTTATTCTTACTTGATTTGAAATAAATTTTTTTTTTTTTTGCCTTGGCTTTGGTATAGCTTTTGAGAAGTATGATACAGACAGACTCTTGGGTCTTTTGTTGTTTATTTATTTGAATGGAGACTCAGAAGATTTTTAAAAATTTACCTCTAAAAGATTTTGGTTTTATTTAAGTAAGTTTTGAGGTTATTCTGGGTCAGCTTGCTTAAGTATCTGTGTATTCTTTTAGTATTTGTGTTCAGTTCTTTTTTAACTTTTAAAATTTTATTTATTTATTTATTTTTGGTTTTTTGAGACAGGGTCTCGCTTTGTGGTTCAGGCTGGCCCTGAGCTCAGCTTCAAACTCACATCACAGCAATCCTCCTGCCTCTGCCTCCCAAGTGCTGGGATTACAGTCGTGAGCCACCATGCCCGGCACTGTGGTATGTGGTACTGGTTGCTGCTGGGCGTGAGTCTCCATGCCCAGTGTTGTATGTGGTTACTGAGGATCAAACCCGGGTCCTTGCACTTGCAAGACAGGCGCCGGAACCACTGAGCTAAATCCCCAGCCCCTCAGTTCTTTTTTAAAAAAGTTAATTTGAATTACAGCTTTAAATATTAATTCTGTTTGAATGCTTTATTTTTCTTTTTTCAGAGAGCTTAATTATACATATGTTGGTCCTTTGTATTTCATTTTAGTTACTTTAGTTTTGATCCTTTTTATTTCTATTAATATTTTTATTTTTTGTTACTTATCTTCATTTCTTCAGACTCCTTTATTAAATTTTTTTCTAATCTATTCTTCAGGTATCATGAAATTTAGTCTTCATTCTGATATAGTTTCATCTTTTCCTTCCCTGAATTCAGTCGCCTTTTAATTTCCTCTCTAATTTATGTCTATTTCTATTCTCAGTTTAAAATTTTTTGACTCAAGGTGTTTTTTTTTTTTTTTTTAATACCCTCAAATGCTTGCTTGAAGATATTTCTTTAGGTATATTGTGTTACAAGTTGCCCCCCGTCGTTTGTGGGTAGAGCTTTTCACAAACTGAAAAGTTTTTATCATACTTTTGTGTTGTTTTAAAATGAAGGCTGCGTTTATCTGTTTCTGACTGAGCTGGTAGGGTAGGCTAGTCAGCAAGATTTCTAAGTGAAGAGCGCCCTCTTCTGTCATGGCGTGAAGTGCAGTTGCTATTTTAATGATAATTTCAAGTTTACTGTATTCTCTGTTTCCCAGTTATGATGACAGCGTTGGTTTTATGGTTTGTTTTTTTTTTTAAATTTTCTCTTCTTGTTGATTCGAAGACTATTTTGGGTGATGTATGGAGAGATTTAAATTTCAGGGACAGCCATTATTCATGATAGATCGGAACTCTGACCTCTCTGCCGCCCATTGTCTCTGTGCCTCTGGGAAAACTATATCATCTCTGTGCCTCCGTTATCTCCTCTATGGAAATGGGAGCAATGCATCTCGAGGTTGTTGTGAGGGCTAAGGAGGTGAGTGCATGTGGAGAACCAGCTCACTACCTGAGCACAGGTGAGCATTACTTAAATGAGCCTAATGTTTATTATATACGCCCCTGTGTTTGTCTTAGATGGGATGTGACCCCATTACTAGCTTAAATGCATATGAGGGGCAGAAACCCTTCTTCTCTCTCAGAGCACCTCTGTTCCACTGGATTCACGCAGCAGCAGTTGCCGGGCCTGTTCCTTATTGCCGATTACTTACATTTAAACAGCCAGGAATTCTGTGCCCAGCGCTGCCCTAGACACTGCGTGCACAAAGAGGAGGAGCACATCTCTCTGCTCAGGAAGATTTCCGCTCAACAGGAAGGAGAGACGAAGATCAGCAGTACAGTGCATACAGTGGCGCTGCAGGATTCGCAGGGGATCGTGTAGCAGGGAAGTAGTGACTGATTTTGCCCACCCTGCTGTCCCACGGGAAGGAAGCAGAAACAAAATTCCAGAGAATTGATGACAAAAGAGCCAAGATCTCTCTTTTTAGAGGCATTTTAGATTGTTCCATTGGGTGGGGAGAGATAGAAAACAGTGTAGCCATGAGAGTCGAACCCGTGAGGGAAACTTTGTGTGAGAGACAAGGCCCTGCAAAGGATTTTCATCCTGAAGGACCCTGGAACGGGGGGAGGGGCTTTGGGACGAGCTCGGTCCTCAGCCTGTGATCAAACCGTAAAGCCCTTCAAACCGAGAGAAAGGGATCTCAGATAAGAAAATTCACCCCGTACCAGGGCCCAGAGCCGTCTCTCCTGAGAGGAATCACAGACCCACATTGTGTGTAAGGGTTTTTGTTTTAAATCTACTGTGTCTGAATCATTCTTTATCTTGCTTTTCTATTTTATTTTTAAATTTTTTTTTTTTAGGTTTTTGGAGACAGGGTCTCGCTTTGTGGTTCAGGCTGGCCCTGAGCTCAGCCTCAAACTCACATCACAATCCTCCTGCCTCTGCCTCCCGAGTGCTGGGATTACAGGCGTGAGCCACCACGCCCGGCACTGTGGTATGTGGTACTGGTTGCTGCTGGGTGTGGGTCATTGTTATGTGGTTACCGGGGAATCGAACCCGGGTCCTTGAGCTTGCGAGACAGGCGCCGGAACCACTGAGCTAACTCCCCGGCCCTTATTTTTAAATTTTTGGCTTTACAGTATTTTTCATTTTTATGATATTTACAATTGGACATATGTTCATACCAGTTCATAAAGAAATTATGTGTTATATATACATGAACTGACTCCACACAAGGAATATAAATATTATATACTGCAAAAAATGCTAGTGTTAATGTACGTGCATTTACTACATTTTATTGATTGTCAGGTGCTCATTTTTCACTCCTTGATGTTATGCAATCAGGTATCTAACTGTTATCATTCTCATGTGCATCCTAATGCTTGTGGCTGTTATCACTCTCATGTGTGTCCGATGCTTGGACCTAACTATTATCACTGTCATGTGCATACGATTGCTTGTGGCTGCTTCTAGAACTGTCACTTCTAGAACTGTCACTTATGGACACTAATGATGTTATTTATGTCTTAGGTTTAATTGCCTATCAAAACTTTCAGAAAAGGCTTACCGTGGTTTGTCGTTGAGCAGAAACTTGATGTGCCTGTAGAAAACCATAGCGCAACAGGAAATGTGAGACCAGATATCAGCATCACAATGGGCATCGGTGGGTTATACGAGCATCTAGGAGAAAACAGCGCACTTCAAAGAAAATCCTGCCTCATCAGAACTCTAGATAGCAAATTGGATGATATGTAGAAAAATACAGACACTCTTTAATGAAACTCTTAATTAAAAAGTGATTGACAAGAGTTACATACCAAATAGGAAGACACATTGGGAATGTCCTAGCCCATTTTTATATAATTTTGTTTCATGATATATAATAAAAATATACTGTCTCCATGGGAGTACAAAAGCTCTTTTAGCCAGTCTGTGGTAGTTCTATGAGATATGAAAATAATTGTGATCTTATTTACTTGTCAGAATTTATTTTCTTTCTTAAATCATGAAATGTTGGCGTACCTTATACGAAGAGCATCTTAGATTCAATGAAATATGCTTTATCTTTGCAAACTTAGCATATTTCTTTAGAATTGAGTCTTAGGAGTGGGAATGCTGAGGTGTGAATTGTTGCATTTTATATCTAGATCCCCCAAGAGCCTCGCGCTCTCACGGATAGGTGGGGCTTTTGGAAGGCGATTGCATGATGGGGCGGTAGCTGAGTCACAGTTAGGACCCTGAGGAGGCTCAGAGGGCTTTGGTTTAGAAGGGTTTATCTTCGTCCCAGCCCCTCCCCTAATCTCTTTCTCTCTGCTCTCTGTCTGCCATGCTGTCCTGCTTTGGAGCCAATGGACTACACACTGAAATTGCTACAAACTGTGAGCCCAAAGGAGCCTCTTCTCTCCTGATCTGTGGGTGACGGGTCTTGCGTCTCTGTGACAAGAAATGACGCAAGGGCCCTCATAAATTCCTCTTCACACAGATTCTGTCTGTTCACACACACACCAGTGTTACATGAAGGCTAGTTTCTCAGCACTTCACCGACACTGGATAAAGTCATGAAGTGTTTGAGAATTTAGTGAGCAAAAAGCATTTTATTTTAGTTCGTAACTTTCTGATTAATTAACGCCATATTACAGTTATTTCTTCTATTTACTGCCCATTTTTATATGCTATTTCTGGTGTTTTCCTTCACTGTAAGTATTCTTTAGATATTGGGCAATCAGTTTTTAAAAAATACGTTATTCTTTTTTCTCGTCATGGTTTGTGATTTGTCTTTTAAACTTGGGTGTCACATCTTTTGCCATAAAGAAAATAAAGGCTATCTCCGAATTTTATTTTTTTAAGGTTTTTTGAGACAGAGTCTCGCTTTGTGGTTCAGGCTGGCCCTGAGCTCAGCCTCAAACTCACATCACAGCAATCCTCCTGCCTCTGCCTCCCAAGTGCTGGGATTACAGGCGTGAGCCACCACGCCCGGCATTGTGGTATGTGGTACTGGTTGCTGCTGGGGTGAGTCTCCATGCCCAGTATTGTTATGTGGTTACCGGGGATCGAACCCGTGCCCTTGCACTTGCAAGACAGGTTCTGGAACCACTGAGCTATATCCCCAGCCCTATCTCCAAAATTTAAAAAATAATTTTTTGGTATTCTTATTAATTTCCTACCCAACAATGAAAAAAAAAATATTATGTGTGTGTGTGTGTGTGTGTGTGTGTGTGTGTGTGTTTAGCTCGTGGTGGTACTGCAGATTGAACCCAGGACCTTTTCATTGAGCGACTTCCTCTTTATAAAATTTTTGTTTTGGAAGCAGAGTCTCGTTAAGCCTCTAAATTGGCCCGGCTTGACTTGAACTTGTGATCCTCCCAGCATGCTGGGATTATAGATGTGTGCCAATATGTCTGGTATGATAGTATATGTTTAATATAAAAATTTAATCCAGCTGGAATCATTGTTGTCTGGGAAATCAGGTAAAAATCTAATATCTGTGGAGACAACTATTCTGCAACCAATGTATTTTTCACTGATGTCAAATATGATTCCTATAGTATGAATTCTCATGAATAGATACCTGGATTGTGCTCTGTTCCATTGATCTATTCATTTATTCTATTGCTAGTAAAACAGTAATTCACTACTCTAGAACATTCTGAGTAGGGATTATATGATCCACAAGAAGGCAAAATCATCCACAAGGAGGCAAAAATTGGAGGGTAAAGAAATACTCTGTATGAAGCACAGATGGACATAGTACATAACAGACAGCATACCTATGGCACTAGAATTTTATAGTGGGCTAGATGAACACTTAGGAAAACCATCTACAAAGGTCCCCTTCAAGCATTCTTACAAATGGAAGTTAAAAACTACCGCCCTGGTTTTATATTAGGTCCTTGCATGTGGTCATGCTTCTTTTCAGGAGATTTCTTTCCAGTTTTCTCATTCATCTCCCTAAATGCACTTAGCAGTAAGTTCTGTCTTGAGGGTGCCTGGTAGTTTGCGTTGTGGTCCCTTCTCTCTGAGCCCTCAGTGATCTCTGTCATTCCTTGTTCTGTGTGCCGTGTATCAGCTCCGAGGGCTGCCCCAGCCAGCCTTCCAATCTGCACCCTGCTTTTCTTCATAGGCCTGACTGGCATACAGAGTTACACAGATAATACACTTACTAAATTATATATAATGAGTTACTAAACTATATTTAATTAGTAGTCATTCATTTATTAAAATTATATGAATATATATGTAGAATTCACTTATTTTCTGCCTCCTTTGCTAGGATGAACTACATGAGGGAAGACTTTCCTATTTAATCACGTTATCAAATGTAGTCCCTCAAGCATGCCTACAACACAGTAAAAACTTTTAAAATATCCATGGGAAAAAAATTTTAAATATCCATGGAATGAACCAACTCACCAGATTCCAGAAACTGCCATCGGAACCATACTACACCTATAGATGAATTGGAACACAATTGACATTTTCCATTTTTGAGTTTTTCCATTCAAAAACATGAGATTTCTGTCTGTATGGTTCTCTTTATGTCATTGAGAAACTTATAAAAAATCTTCATGTACATCTTGACATTTCTAGTTAATTCGTAGCTATTTAAAGTTGGCGGTGCTTTCAGGTTTTTAAATTTCCTCTTATATTGTTATTTATATTAGTTTCCTGTTGATAGTTTTGACAACTTACTGCAGACTTAATGCCTTAAAACAGCACAGATTGATTGTTCTGTAGTCCTGGAGATCAGAAGTCCAAACTTGGTTTCAGTGAACTGAAGTGTGGGTGGCCTGTGTCCCCCTGGAGCTCAAGTTGGGAAATTCATTTCCTCCCCGTTTCCGGTTAGTTTCCAGAGCCTGCTGATATTCCTTAGCTTGTAGCCCACCTCCCATCTTTAAAGCTCGTCTGTCTAACCTCTAACACACCATCCTGTGTTTCTTTTCTCTCGTTTGGTGGTACTGGGTGTTGAGCGGAGGGCCATTGTGCTTGCACTGAGCTCTGCCTTTCATTCTCAGTTGCCCGGACTGGGCTTCTACGTGTCAATCTCCTGCCTCAGCGACGTGGAGTGCTGGGAGTACAGCTGAGTGCCACCACATTCGGCTGCGATTTTTCTTTAACTGTGATCTTCTTGTATCTCTTGTAAGGATCTTTAGGAATACATTGCGCTCACCTGCAGAATGCAAGGAACTCTCCCTATCTTAGTCAAGGGCTAAGGATGTAGCTCAGTGGCACCACGCCTGTCTCACAAAGTACAAGGTCCTGAGTTCGATCCCTGGTAACGAGAAAAAAAAAATCAGCTGTACCAGGTTCTTTTGCCATGGGAGGTCCCGTATTCATAGGCTCCAAGGACTAGGGGCAAACATCTTTGGGGTGCTGTGCACAGACGACTGTACTTGTTCTTGCAAATATATAGAAAATGATTCATTTTTCTATGCTCTTTGCTTGGGTGTGTACTCTGCCGAAGTCCTCTTAGGTTGTGTTTGTTTTTTCATTGTTTTTAAGGAATTTCCTGTTTGGTTTCCAGTCGGTTCTCCTAGGTATGCTTACAGTTACATCAGTTCTTCCTTTCTTTTTGGTGTTTATAGCTCATTGTTTTCTCACCATTGTCCTGCATTTCTTGGAATCTCCTGATTAATGAACCCTAAGTAATAGCCATGAAACCTACAGGCATCGTTGTACTGTCTTTAAGGCTGTGAGAAATTACTTGTTTTGGCACTGAGGATGACGGTATCTAATAAACACTATTAAACTAAAGAATTTCTATCAAACTAAGTCCTCTCTTAGTTTTTAAGTTAGGACCGCATATTGATCATGATTGTAAGAGTAGGTAGATGGCTTCCCCCTCTCAGCCTATTGAAACTTTGCCACTAAATCTTCTTTGTATTTGATAATAAATCTTAGTCATGATATGTTGCTCTTTGGATGTGCTGCTGATTTCTGTTTGCTAATATTTTGTTTTACAATTTTATACCTAACAAGTGTGGTCGGTGTGGTGTGGGTCATGATTGGTTTTCTCATCCTCATGGATTATCTAGTCACACTGGATAAACTGGGAAACCGCCCACATCTTTTTATGATCTGGAGCTGTTAGTAGTTGTGTTTTGAATGCTTCAGAAACACAGGGTCCCTTGAGCCAGGGTGCTAATCTTTCTAACCATCTTCTGTACCAGCGATGGGGTTGCATTTCTCTGACTCGCCTGTGCTTTACCTGTTCTCTCCTGCAACATCTGACGTTTAGTTGTGACCTGCGGAACAGGTTTTCTACAGAGAAAACCTGCTCAGTCCAGAGACAGAGGTCACATCTACTCACTTGGATTTGTTCGTGACAGCCTGTTGGGCCAACAAGGCCCCTTGTGGGAATGCCTTTCTGTCAGGTGCTTTGGGAGGTGTCTGTATTAATCATTAATCATTGAGCATGCAGTATTTCTATGAAACTTCTTAGCAAGTCTGCTGTATTCTTTCCAGTTGAGGGGTAAGGATCATTGTAAAAGGAAGCAGTAATTTCTGATATCAGCGTTTGGAATAAGTACTCTTTGTCTTAAAAACTTGAAAGTTGTGCCTCTATAATGAACTGCACCAGGTCTGAACTAAGCTGTAGATCAGTTACTGTGAAACTGAGCAGAGGCCGAGAAATAGTTGTCTTTTTATTTTTCTTTCTTTCTCTCTTTCTGTTTTTCCCTCACTCCCCTCTCTCCCTCCCTTTCTCCTTCCTTTCTTTCCTTCCTTCCTTCCTTCTTGTTTTTCTGAAACAGAGTCTCACTCTGTAGTTCAGGCTAGCCTCAAGCTCACTGTGTAACCCAGGCTGGCTTTGAACTTGCCCCTACCTTCCTGCCTCAGCTTCCTATGTGCTGGAGTTACAGCCTGTGCCCCTGTGCCCAGCCTAGTGCTTCTCTGATGATGAGAAATGTGGACATCCAAACCAACAGAAGTATCCTTTTCATCAGGGAAAGCCTGATTACTTGAGACAGCATTTCTCAGCTTCTTAGGGACCAATTCTCTGCTGATATGTTCCTCTCATTTCTAAATTTCAAACTGATGTTTATTTGTATAAATACTGATGTCCAAAACCCAGGACAATGAGTTACTAAGCTTACTAACCCAATGGTTACTAAGTTTTCAATGAATAGACCCATTAGTGTTATTTTTTGCACTAATATTATTTTTTGTACCTGGGAATCAAACTTAGGGTCTTGTGCTTTTGAGGCAGGTGTGATGTCACTGAGCTAACCCCCTGGCCCAGAATAGGCTTAATTCTTAAGAGAGCCTCTGATGGAATATCTTCAGATCTTAAATCTTTGATCAGGACTGTTTCAACTCAATATAGAAAGAGTTCTCAGAGACTACTACCACCGATTTCTACATTAAAATACTGCTGTATTAATCCTATGCAAATGTGAAACCTTGGAAAATGGTTCAATTAAGTTAGTATTTTTGTGTAGAGGGTAAATTTATTTCCCATTCTTTTTCTTGGGCAGTGAAACAGACCATCAGTAATATTTCAGTATTTAACAAAACCTGCTTGAGATGGAGAAGTATGAAGACAGCGGGTACGGAAGAGATGTATTTAGTAAGTTACTGAAAGCAACTTTATTTTTAGATGTTTGTTGTGGGTGGAAGGTTTAAAAAATATCTGCACATCTAAAAACTACTTCTATAGCTGCTGTTATTGGGGAGGTTTTATTGAGACAATAGCAACGAGAAGCAAAAAAGGCGGCCACGTGTTTGAAGGCAGAGACCTCGGGGCGAGGTGAGAAAGCCTTGGGGGTTTTTGCTCACCTGTTTGCCCCAAGCGGATGCTCAGCAGGCCGGGGGGGGGGGGGGGCCCAGCGTCTCTGCTCACTCTGTCTACCAGCGCCTAGATGTGCTGCTGGAGAATCAAAGGGAACATTTGCGGATAGATGCTGTTGTGAATAAGAAAGGGAAAGATGGGGATGAGCCGGGCTGCTGCTAGAAGAAACTAAATAATAAGAAAAAGGTGTTTAGGACTAGGATGTAGCTCAGGGGTGGAGTCTCACCTGGCATACCTGAAGCCCCAGTTGCTCTCCACGGCTGGAACCAAAACAGGAAAAGAAAGAGAAAGCCGGGGTGTAGGAAGTATCTTAATTCAGGTCCTGCGTAGTTCAGACCCCTCTGCTCCAGCATGTTTTATGAATACATGTTGGTTGTACAGATTAATAGATTTCATTTTGGCAGATTTGTACATGCACATTGAGAGCATACTTCAGCTCCCGGCCTTTGTCGCTCTCTTGTCCTGGGTTCAGACTCTCGATTTCCTTTCTGGGAGCATCTTCTTATCCCTGTTCCTGCAGTTTGGCCGCCCGGTTTCTGCTTAGGGCACTGGATATGTGAAAGCAACAAGTTGCAATTTGTTAATGTTAGAACCTCAGAGTTTTGGGCATTTTTATTAAAAAGTATACTTACGAACCTCATCATATCATGATCACAATAGATATAGTATTATGCTCTACTCTTTACGTACCATTGCATTTCAATTTTTGAAGAAACTACAGGGGGTGAAGGGTGGAGAGAAGACTCATGCAAACAAGCAAAGCATCAAGCGTTCAGAGCCTTTCAGACCAGCAGTCCACCATGTGAGCTTTTGTATGTTGCAGTTCCGCATCTGGGGCCAGAGATGGTATCAGAAAGGATATACCCAGGAAATGACATTTAATACCACGACCAGCAGCCAGTCTCCTGAGATGTGTTTGGACCTGCACCCAGGGACCAAGTACAATGTCAGCCTCCGGGCTTTGTCTTCAGAACTTCCTGTGGTCATCTCCCTGACAACGCAGATAACAGGTAAATCTCAAATAACAGCACCTGGCTTCATCGAGTCACCACCACGCTACCGATAGGCCTGGGTAAGGGGGACACTGTTGCTTTCTATTACTGTGTTGTGAACTTTGAGAAGGAGCAGAGGAAGACGGCGGAACTGGGGAGAGGTGCTCAGGGGCTTTGCATGTTTTATCTCCAGGAAAATACACGAAACCAAGATGAACACTGATTACATCTGTGTAGCGGATACATGACTGATGGTTAAATTTCTTCCGGATGTCTGAAGCATTTAAAATGTTTCAAACTTAAAAAAGATTTTCCATGTAGCTAAGTGTTGCTGCACCTACCTCACAAGTGTAAGGTCCTCAGTTTGATGCCCGGTACTGGGAAAAAATTGTTTTTCTGTCAATGTTTCTTAGTCACATATTAATTGACATTTTAGTGCAAGTGACTTGTGAATAAGTCAATAATGAGGAAATAGTTGGCAATTTCACTAGAGACCCTGCTTCACTTTCCACTTCTCTTCAAATTTGTGAACCTTGTATATTAATTCAAATCTGTAAATATCCTGTGTCTAGCTTTCCTGCTTCTTGTTTCACTGAAAAATTAGAAGTGAGGCCCACCCATTCTTAAATATCCATTCCTTCCACCTTCTCTCTTACAGCTGCAAGGAAAAGGTCTCCATTCAACCCTTCCCTCAGTACCTGGCATTCACCCCGTTCATGCCAGCCCCATGCATGGAGCCTCATGCTCCAGCCCCAAAGGTCCCCTAACTGATTTTGTCCTACTCCCAAATTTCTAGTCCATTAACAAGCCTGGTTGATTTACTGTCCAAACTATATTTTGAATTCAGCCCCTTCTCCCCACCTTTGCCTTGACCTCTGCTGACCTGACTGAAGCAGCTGCCTCTCTGGCCTCGCGCAGCGGATTTCTGTTCTCACACTTTCACTCCTACCATCCTCCACCCTGGGCCTCAGTCTTAGTGTTCACCACAACCGTAAGAAGACCGCTCAGAGGCCCGAGTGCCCTTTTTAAAATGAGTGGATGAGCCTGTGAGCAGCACCTGGAGCTCTCCAGTAGGTTTCCATTCAGGTTAGAATAGAATCCAAATTCCTTAGCACAGAACATGTAGTCTGGCCACGGCCCACGTCACCGAATTCCTCCCCTGGGCCTCCCTGTTCTCGCAAGCACCACCTGTCTCCTTGGCCTTGTTGTTTGTCTTTACCTGGGTCAGCCCCTTCCCTGCATCCAGGTCTTCCTGATGACCTTTTATTCTGGGATGCTTTTTCCAAATGCCTTCTTCATAATCATTCACTTAACTGCCCAAATGCCACCATCTTTATCTGAGTCCTTTCTGTTGCTAAGACTGACCATTGTGGATTAATTAATAAAGAATAGAATTTGATTTGGCTTTTGGTATGGTATATCCAAAAGCATGGCACCATCATCTGCTCAGGTCTGTCACAGCTCTTCTGCTACTTATGATGTGACAGATAGCAAAGCATAGCTAGCGTGACTGAAAACTGCTTTTATTCAAGGCCATTCCCTTGATAACCTATTAATCCATTAATCCACAGAGAGATGGATGCATTCAAGAGAGTAGAGCCCTCATGAACCTCCCAAACTTCCCACCTCTCGAATCTGAGTTCTCACAGTCTGGTACCACTGTCATATGTCTTTGGGATTAAGTTTTCAGCACATGGAATTTGAGGGACACTTTCAAACTACAGCGTTCTTAGAGAGGCTTCTCAAGACCGTCCTGTCATGAACACGCTCCGTAGTCTCCTCTCCATCACTCTGTCCACTTGTCTGCCTGCTTTTCTTCCTTTTCCTCCTCCTCCTACTGCACCCCCTTCCCCTCTTCCCCACCTTTCCTCACTTCTTTTCCTTCAGGGCTGGGAATCCAGCCCAGAGCCTCATTCATACTACGCAAGCACATGGTCACTGAGCTACAACCCTAGCCTGTGAATTTCTTCATAGTTTTGTTTTCTGAAAGTTTAAAAAATTGTCTGTAGTCTTCTTCCCCTGATAAAATAGAAGCTGTTTAGATTGCAAAGGTATTTATCTGTGTTTCTGTGTTGAGTCTCTGGTATATACGAATTGTACTGTCCCGAGGGGCAGCAAACATATATGTATATCCGAATCTCTCTGTCTATCTGTAGTGGCTGAGTGTTCATTGTGGAGTTGACATTGGCACTGAGGAGGTGTCTGATTAGTTAATACAGTTTTACACAAGATAAAGATTCATCACATTTTGGGTTGGAGAGAAAAAATAGTATTCTATTTGGTCATTCTTTCTTGTAACACTTATTAAGACAATTGCTAGTCAGTCTCCTACTCTTGGTCTTTGCTATATTTAGCGTGGGCTGAATTTCTAACTTTGATTAACATTTGAATAGGGGGGGAAGGTTTCATTTTGATGAGACACTCATTTCTACCTTGTTTTGGAGGCTAAATCTAGCCTTTTTCTCTGAAGGTCCCCGTGTCTGTGCTCATGGCCACCAGGGGACGCCCTCCAGTTGCTCAAGTTCCTTGAGGCAGTGAGGTTTAAATTCATCAAGCCAGACTGCATGCTTTCTGACTTTACCTTGCCTTAGAGTACTAGCAATTAGAAACAGGAAACTTCAAACTGTTAAGACTTTTTTAAAAAGTTAAGAGAACCGAACGTGTTAACGTGAACAACAAGTGAGGTTGCTTGATGCATGTGGCTTTGTTTTAAAAAAAAATCAGGGACCTTTTAACTTTACCAGAAATACTAGGTTTGGGATTTGGGTTTGGAAAAAAAAAGCAACTCATTTCCCAGAAGAAAAGTGAGTGGAATTTCCCTTAGGCATGGCTTCCATTACACTAAATCTCACTGATGGGAACAGGACGAAAACAAATGTTTTAAATATGTTGCTGACATCAGTGGAGAGAAGAGCGAAAGTTCTAGGAATGTGGAGGGACAGAGGCAAGTGTTTGGGTGAGAGCGAGGGGCCAGTGCTGGCAGCGCGCGCCGAGACCACGCGGTCCCCTCTCCGCTCTGAGGGGAGGCCTGTTGAACTGAAGCTCTGAATCACTGCCCCACTTAGGCCCGTGAGGAAAGAGAGGGGAAGGAAGAGACCTTCGCCGTGAGGCAGACTCCAAAGGGTCAGAAAAGCTTTCGGTCAGGGGTTGTGCTTTTTTTTGGATAAATTTAAAAGCTTATAGGCAAAAATTTCCTTCAATGGGGAGAGACAGGAAACCAAAGAGGGAAAACATGACGGTGGTCATAGGAGAAGTAGCAAGGGAGGGAGAAATAAACAACAATGCATTTATAAATATGAAGACAAACCAGACCATTTCTGCCACACAACGTAGTGATCATTTGAGGTCAGATGTGCATCTCGGGAGGAGAAAAGGGAAGAAAAGATGGAAGGAAGTCTTTCCGACTCATGTCTCCCTTTAGTGCCAAGGTTGGCTACTTACACGGGAAATTTCTCATCTCTAGTTATGTTTGTAGTAAGAAAAAGAGACAGTACTTTTTCAGATGTTTAGAAAAACAGCTGAAGACAGGCATGTCCCAAGCCCTGTCACATTATCGTTTTTTAAAATTTATTTATGTATTTAGGTTTTTGTTGGGGGGCGGTGGAGATAAGGTCTCATTATATACTTCAGACTGGTCTTAAACTCACTGTGTAGCCCAGTGTGACTTCAAATTCACTATATCTACCTGCCCCAGCTGTCTAAGAGCTGGGATTACAAAAGAGTGCCATCTCACCTGGCTTGTCACACTATCGTTTTATCAGAGAGCTCCAGCCAGGATTGCTTTGGTTCTCCTGCCCACCTCTCTTCCCACGGGGTCAAGCTGGTAAAGGCAGCGCATACCCGTTCCCAGAGACACTTGCCTCTGTCCCTCAATGTTCTTTTGCCTTATCCTTCTTTCCCGGGGTTGTGTGCTGTAAGCAGTCTGAGGATGTAGCCCTGCTGTGTCTTGAGTGAGAACTGTGTGCCTGTGGCTGGTTCCAGGGTACCTTACACTTGACCGACACTCTGTGCTTCTT
Organism: Petromus typicus; assembly: GCA_004026965.1. Lineage (NCBI taxonomy): Eukaryota > Metazoa > Chordata > Mammalia > Rodentia > Petromuridae > Petromus > Petromus typicus. Next base: position 105,168 of record PVIR01001319.1, on the reverse strand, counting down.
TCAGTGTCTTCTCTGGACATAGGCCCGTTGCTATCTGAAAACCTAATCCTGGGGCGGGCCAGGAGGGCTGCGTGTGCCTTTCCTGAGGCCCATGGCGCGCGTGTCTGCCATTCCTTCAGCTCCTCAGGTTCTTGTTTTAGAGCAGAGAAGACTGGAGCCAACAAAGCAGCAGGCAGTGAGGAATGGCCAAATGGGTGTGTATTAGAAAGAAAGAAAAGCTCTCCTCTAGTCGAAGAGGAGATCCATTCAGGCGGAGACTGTGGGAGTTTGGGCCCAGGCGTCTTTGCTCAGTTTTTGATACTGCATACATGACAGAAACCTTTGGTACCGTTATAAGTGACAGAAACTGGAGGGGCTCCTGGTTACAGGGAGGCCTTTGATATCCAGACTGCAAACTGCTTCATTTGCATTGTATTTCCTCCGCATCTCTCTCCCTTTTGTTTAGGGACCTGTTCTTTGTCTCTTGTATTTTGTTAGGCCCTGAGGATTGGTTCCTTAATTTAATGACCCAGGTCCTCTGGTATGCTAACTCACTTAGGCCCTCCTTTTGAATTTACTTTATATTTATTATTCAAGACCTGCATCCTATCTGTCTAACTTTCCCTACCTCCTGGCTTCAATTGTACGTTATTACTTCAGTTATTATCATTTAAAATGTACTTGACATTTTTGGGAGCAAGTTCTTTCTCATTACTTTCCTCATTACCCTTCCAAGTTTTCTCATGGGGTGATCCTGATTATCTTTTGTCATTTGCTTCTACCAGAGGGGTGGAATCATTGACACATGAGGACGATATTGAAAACCTGCCTTTGGTTCCTCTCCCATTTCCCCCATCCATCTAGCTGAGACTGATAGAGGATAAGGCCCTGTAACACAGGCCCTTGCCTTGCCCTTGCCATGTCTCCATGTTTTGTTTTGTTTTTCTACAAAATGTCTTGTTTCGGAAATGTACCAGTTTGTGCTAGAGTGCTTCTGCACAATGTATCTTTCAAGAATGTTCTGTTAGCTCCACCCCCTCTCAGGAATGTCCTGTAAACCCCTGCCCCAGGGAGACACTCACCTGGTATGTGTTTCTGGAAAGTTCTGTTAACTCTTTTCCTCTGAGCATGCTCCATTGAGCAGGCGCTCCCACCCTCCTACCCTGTAGATGCTTATATAACGAGGTTCCCATTTCTGGTGAGGCGCTCAGACTTCAAAGTACAAACCCCTCTGAGCCTGCTGGTGTAATAAAAGGTTTCTTCCACCTCTTTGAATGACCTTTGGATTCTCCAGTTTTTTGCGATAGCTGTGACCCAGAGCTGTGGCACTTGGCTCTGTCTCTGAGGTGTGACCCTCAGAGTTAGTCGTAGTGAGCTGTTCCGCTTTGCTACAAGACAAGACGCAGCTCTTACTGTGTCTGCTATAGTTTAGATCAGTAATGTGACCTTTGGAAAGAAGAGCAGAGTTTCCCAGGACAGCAGTTTGGGAGACAAGGAACAACACTTTGGAAAACAGAGCAAGAAATCAAGGTCATGTAACCTCGGAGTATGGCTGAGAACCAGTGGACTGAGGTTTGGGATTTGATGTGAAGGAGAAAAAGTAGAACTGTTTAAATAATCAGGTGGGGAAGGCCTTTGGCAAACAGGGAAGAAAATAGTCTCTAAGTCACCTGTTGGTTGAATCAGGCAGGTGGCAGTGCCACCTTTGAAACAGCAAGGCTGGAAAGGGCATTGTGGTCTGGAGCAAGCACGAACTGGCCTGCGTGCTTGTCTGTGCTCACTGAGTGAGCACTTTGTGTTACTCTTACTGAGGGAGGCGAAGAATTGAGTGGGTTTCAGAAGCTAGCCAACAGATTAGAGGAACTAAAATTATTTATCTTGGAGAAGAACAGAGGAATAACTTCAAAGAGCCCAAGGAAGGTTCTTGTATAGAAGTGTCAGTCTCCCTCCAGGCTGCCACTGGAAATAGGAGATAAAATAAACCAGTTACTTTACTGTTACAGCAAGAAGCACAAATAGACACACAGCCAAAAGGCCAGAGGAAGTAATCGCTAAGCCAGAAGAGGCTTTTTCCTCGTTTGTCCATCACTGCTGCTGTAACCTAGCAGCTGTCTTCTTCGTGGGCCCTGTGGAATTTCTTTCTGGACTCGACCGGCCCAGACAGTGCCGGATGAGGTCTTCCCTATAGTAGGGGTATCCAAGGTGACCCTCGTCTATCCCAGGTTGCTGGCAGTCCTGTAGATGAATGCAAAACGTGGTCTGTGACACTGTGGCTTGGTGACTTTGGAAAAAATTCTAGATTGATTGACTGATTGATTTGCAGAGTTGGGGATTGAACTCCAGGTGCTGGACATGGTAGGTTCTCACTGAGCTACATGTTTGGGTCAAGAAATTCTAGATTTAACACTTTTATGGAAGCTGTTGAGTTCTCTTCCTCTTGTGCTTGGTTTTCTCCTCTTCTGCCTCAGCTCCCCCTTTTTTATATTTGGAGACAAATTTCCCTACGTAGATCAGTCCTCCTGGCTCAGCCTCCCAAGTCCTCAGATTACAGGCATGCAGCACCATGCCTGGCTGGCCCTCTCCTTTTACTTGGCCCCCCACCCCCACTCTCGGTAGCCACGCCCACTTCCACTTGTGAGCAGACCCCGTGTCTTCTCCACAGTTGGACCTTACCTTCTAAATCCAGACTTCTCGACGCTTTCCGGACAGTCCTATATGCATTTCCTTCTCAAGAACATCCCTCAGTGAGCTGCTTCCAAACTTTCCTAAAGACTTGTGGTCTTTAGGACCACAAGGGCGTGGTCCCTGACTCAGCGGCCTTCTCCCTCCCTTCTCTCCCACCACATTCTCTCTCTCCTTTCCCGGAAGTATCTCTTGCAGCAATGCCATCACTTGCTTCTAGACCCCTACACATTTCTTGTGTTGATGATCAGATAACCTCTGCCTTTTGCCTTTTCCCATTCCTTTGCCAATCTACTCTATAAACTGTATTTCTGAAACATCTGCTAAAAATCTTGAAATGGCTCTTTTTATTTCCTAGATACAGATCTGCTCTGCATCTGCCCTCTAACCTTCCCAGCTGCCTCTTCACTGCTAGAGCTCCGCCTCCGCCTCGTGAACTCCCTGAGGGTCCATCACTGCCCCTCCTCACCCTGCGCATCTGTGCGTACCTGTTTCTGTATTTGGTGGCTTCATTCTGCTGTCCTCAGTCAGGGGTTCTCCTCCCGCCCCCCAGAACACTCTCTGTGACTTTTTCGTAGCTCTGAGCACCTCCTGTTTACAAAACTGCTTTCACCATTAGGGGTTCAGCTCCTAGAAAGCCAGTGTCCCTGGCTATCTCGCTCTGCTCAGCACGGTCTGGAGTGTAGAGGTGACTGAAACAGGTATGCTAAAGTGCAGATGTAGGAAAAACACGTCCTAGAGCTTTAAAAACTATAATGACTCAGGCAGTCTAGGTTTTCCTTGTATGTTGTGATTGAGTGGTTCTACCTGAGAGCTATTTTCTAATCCTCTAATAGAATCGTGAGTGTCTGTTTCAGCCTCCTAGACCTTAATTCCCTGGTGGCAGGGAATGGGGCCTGGGGTCGGGGAGGCAGCAGCAGGTATTTGTGTCTATATATTTCTCTTTTCCTGCCAAGTTGGCACTGTCTTTGGACCTGAAGAAGAGGTGGCCTAACTCGGACCTAAGTAAGGTCGTTTTCCCTGTCATCCTCACTGCGCAGCGCCTGGGCTTTGGGCGTGTGCCTGGTACTCACATGGTCTCACACACAGATGCACAGGGACTGCTCGCCCTGGCCCAGCGCCAGAGCTCCCTCGGGCACAGCTGTGTGTCCCACCCTTCGACACCATAGCAGGGTGCTAGATGCATTCTATAATTAGTGAGGGCTTTTTGGGTTGTGAATGACAGACATTTAGCTCAAAGCAGCTCAAGTGTGTGGAATTTGTTGGGCTACAGAAGTGGAAAGTCCAGGATGGACCTTGCTTGGAGCATAGCAAGATCCAGCCACAGTCAGCCCTCCCAGCCCTGTCACTCACTGTCTCTGCCGTGCAGCTCTTCTGCTACCCCGCTTGTCCACACAGGCCTGGGAGGAGGGGTGCCTCACTCCTGGCTTACTTGGTACCTACAGCCACCCTCCAAGGAAAGGATAAGCCTCATGACCTACGATTAGATGAATTGTTCCTCTTAGCTAGGCCTGTATTTGGGACATGGCCATCTGTGATTGAGGGCTTGGGCCAGCAGGGTGTTGGAGCCCTATGATAGCTTCATAAGAACCATATAGGAGGACGGGGTTGGGGATTTAGCTCAGTGGTTCTGGCGTCTGCCTGACAAACGCAAAGGCCCCAAGTTCAGTCCCCAATAACCACATCCCACAGTGCCAGGTATGGTAATTTATCCCTGTAAATTACTGGCTCATAATTAGCACTGGCTCATAATTAGCGCCGTAACTGAACCAGCCTGAGCTTCAGTTTCCAAACAGAGATGATTACTGCGCAGAGCTGCTACGAGGTCTGGACGAACCAGCAGAAGCAAAGTTCCTAGCAGAGAGTTGGCAAGGAGGATTGCTGTAAGTTTGAGGCTGGCCTGGGTTATATAGTAAGCTCAGGGCCAGCCTGAGCTACAAAAAGAGACCCTGTATCAAAAACAAAACAAAACAAAACAAAAAAAACTATACAGGAGGGAGAGAGGATATGCCTCACAGAAAAAGGAACGTAGAGAATTCAAACCAATATATACAGCAAACAATACAGGACAGTGTCATACACAAGGTGCCCTGTTCTCTGGGAGTATTCTCGGTTTTGTAGACTTACAGCTTGGTTCCTTCAAGGGTTTCTTCGGCCCTCTGACCAACCAGCAGAACCTTCTCTGAACCTTCTCTGATTTAAGGACTCTGTGGCTCCTGACTGCTTGTTTCTGTACCTTGTCCTGCGCGGGACTGGTTAGCTGTGTTATAGATCCAAACTCCGTCACAGCACCCTGAAGCTCCAAGAGCTTGAACTGTACCCATGGCCTCCTCCTGCGTCATTCTCGAGATCTCCTGCGTCATTCTCGAGATCTCCTGCTCATCCACTCACTTTGAATCAAGAGAGCTTGACATTAGCTCCCCCTGAGGACATCTGCCTCTGTTCCTGATGACCTCAGGCTGGGAAGGGCATGGCGTCCCTCACTTCTTCGGGAATGTGTGGGTCCAGCTTCAGACTCCTAGACTGTCCCTGAGTCTTGGCCCCGGGTGGACACAGCACATTGACCTACGATGGGAGTGCAGTCATGTTGACTCTGGGGTCGGTGAACCTGGCTCATAATTAGCGCCGTAACTGAACCAGCCTGAGCTTCAGTTTCCAAACAGAGATGATTACTGCACAGAGCTGCTCTGAGGTCTGGACGAACCAGCAGAAGCAAAGTTCCTAGCAGAGAGTTGGCAACCAGGAAATGCAGCTCAAACAAATTTTAAAGCTGACTAACATGCATGGAGGAGGGTGCTGGGCCTGCAGCTCTGTTCTCTTCTGTGTGTATTGATCCATCATCTGCTATTGTTAATTACTGTTAATGGACACCTAAGGCCTCAGAAGTAAGGATTATTTCTCTTCTCATTTTAGAGATGAGACAGCTGGAGGCATAAATGGCAGGAGCAGTGTATTAACCCAAAGTCCTTGGTCTTAACAACTACGTTATAATAATTATTTCTTCATCTTAGCTATGACCTGGATGCTGCTGTGAGCCCCTGGGTAGATCTGTGATGCCATAGTCTCTGTACCAGTTGATTCTTTTCTTGGGTTGAATTGTTCAGTAAAGTCTTTGCAGATTCAGTGTATTAGAAGTGAATTTTATGGCAGGGGATTTAGCTCAGTGGTTCCAGCGCCTGTCTTGCAAGCACAAAGGCCCAGGTTTGATCCCCCCACCACCACGCACAACACTGGGTGTGGAGACTTACACCCAGCAGCAATCAGTACCACATACCACAGTGCCAGGCACAGTGGCTCATGCCTGTAATCCCAGCACTCGGGAGGCAGAGGCAGGAGGATTGCTGTGAAGTGAGCTAGAGGCCGAGCTCAGGGCCAGCCTGAATGACAAAGCGAGACCCTGTCTCAAACAACAACAACAACAACAAAAATAAGTGGATTTTATTAGTTCAGTCACAGACGAGGAAAGCCTGCTGGATCCAATCGGTGGAGCTAAGCCCTCATGATACCCCAAGGCAACAAGAAAGATACAAGACAGTGTAGGTTCAAATCCTTGTTCTGCAACATTCTCTCTGCTCTTGGGCAAGTAACTCAGTCTTTCTCTGAGTCAGTTTCCTCATCTACAAAACTAAATTTTCAAAAGTATCAATCATAATTATTCTACCTCTAAGTTTAGGGAAAAATAAAAACATATAAACGAGAACAAGATAGGAATTCAGTTTATCAATTCTGTTGCTGGTGAAGCTAGCTTGCGCATGATGCCGAAATAAAACCTCCTGGAATTTCCTCCTACATCTAAACTTGCACCCACCTAGGGGCCAGTTGAGTCTATCAGGAAAATGTGGGCCTGGCTTCAGATTTGGTCTTGCCTTGGGCTCGCTTAGTGTGTGGAGGATGGGAATGGGAGGGGGAACATGGGTCCTGCTTTCAGGATGGCTCTCTACAGAAAGAAAAAGAAGCAAAAGTTGGGAACCGCAGCCAAACTGTGGTTCTCCCACCAATCATATGGACAGAGGACAGGTCAGAGTCATTTCCTAATACCGGGGAGAGGAAATTTCTGTCACACGGGTGAAAGTAGAAACACCACGAGATGGAGAAAGTGATGGCTTCCAAAAGTGACATCCACCTGGAAGCATTGTGGGCAGGCAAATGGTGTGAGGCAGGGACAGTCCGCAGCCGGTGTCTGTGGTTAGTGCCCAGTACATCTTCACTGGATGAAGATGGGCAGACTGCCTTTTCATTGTTATGACAAAATCCCTAAGGTTGGCTACTTTATAAAGGGAGAGGTTTGTTTGGTTCCCAGTTTTGAAGATTGAAAGTTTTTCAGATCAGGCTGCTTCATCAGTTTGGCCTGGGACAGGCCAAAGAGGGCCCTGGGACAGATAGTATCATCATGGCTTGCATGTGGAAGAGGCCACGTGGTGAGACAGGAAGCAGATGGGGTGGGTCTGGTCTTGTTCTTAGGACAACCCACCCTCTGGTCAACTAACTCAGCCCTTGAGACCAGCAGTAATCTCTTCCAAGGGAATCTCCAGATGACCTAATTGGCTTTCGTTAAGCCCCGCCTCTTAAAGGTCCCAACACCTGTAATTGCTACGCTTGGCCCAACACAAGAACCTCTGAGGAACACATGTGAACCATATCTAAGCCACAGCACCTGCCCAGTCAGAATCTCCTCACCATGCAAACTCTCAGGTCTGCAGCATTTGTCCTCTGTCAGCGCTGGGCTCGCTCATCTTTTCACTGTGGAAAATGTACCATTTTAATCACTTTAGAGTTTATAGTTCGTCAGCTTTAAGTACATGCACAATATCATGCATCACCACTGTCTATTTCTAAATCTTTTTCATCACTCCAAACAGAACTTGTGATCATTAAGCAATGGGTTTCCTTTCCCACCAACACCCACAGCTTCTAATATACTGTTTAAAATGAATTTTATTTTAGATATTTGTTAAAGGGGAGTTGGACAGTATTTTTATGGGGGGGGTCCTGCTAATTTCATTTAGCATTATTTTTCAAGGTTCATCTGTGTTGTAGGACATATCAAAATATACTTATTACTTTTTATATTAAATCTTTAATGGCCTCCAGTTTGAGCTTTCTATTTGTTCTGATCATACTGTTTTTCTTTTCTTCTTTTTAATGCTTTCAGAGCCTCCTGTTCCAGAAATAGAATCTTTCACAGTGCAGAGAGGACGTCTACCACACCTCAGGCTGAGGAAAGCAAAGGAGAGAAATGGACCTATCAGGTGAGTGGGTTTCATTTCTCTGTAGTTGTCCAGTGATCCACATAGGCTGTTAGAAACTTTGGTTTAGGGGAGACTTGTGTATGGGTGGCTGCATTTGAAGATTTGGGGCAATGCATCAGGACCTCTTCTTTAAATTTTGCTTGACTATTGTCTGCACCTGTAATCCCAACAGTGTTCTTCTGAAGGAAGAAAGAGACTTCTCAGAGACCAGAGACAAGGATATGAGAAGTTTAGCTCAACAAATTAAGTCTGTTCCTTTGAACGTTGGCACATATGGTTGATCACATCAGGTGTTGTCCTTTGCATTCATGCTCACAGAGTATCCTTTAGTGATGGCCTGTCAGGGGCATCATTTCAGTTACTGAAGACAGAACATGTTGCCCTTTATGGAAGGCAGGTCTTGGTGGTGTTAGAGTGGTTCCTAAAAAGGTCATCTGGATAATTCTTTTTAGCTGTTTATGTATTGAGTGATGGGCAAGATGCTATGTGATTAGTGACTGCTGCTGGGATTCCAGATGCTCTTAGGGCAGATGGTATTACCCTGCTGGAGGACTACATTGTATTCAATTTTGCATTTATTTACAAAGGGAATGGTAGGTTTAGGAAAGTAGAATCAGTATTGTTATTTTTTTGAAGAGAAAGATAAGGCCTGACCTGGAGAGAGGAGCAACTTGCCCTCACCACCAAGTCAGGGAGATGGCAGGACAGCGTGCATGGCTCGGCTCACTCGGCCTTACGTGTCTCTTAACTCTCTAGTGATTTCTCAGCGCATTCCAGGTAAAAATAAATATGAGTTATTACAGAATTAAGAAGAAAGCCTGTGTGTCTGTCATAAATTCTTGGAGTTTTCCAGCTTTCATATCAGTTTAAGTCCAGGGATAGACATGGCTTAAGTTACTCTGTTTCTTGATTCCTGACAAGTTACTGGAGGCCTTGAAGTCCTGTTGCTGTAGGAGGACAGGAGTTGTGACATCACTGCCTGAGAGACTGTACAAGAGCCAATGTGATACTCAAGCCAAAGAATTACGTAAGGCAAAAAGCAAAGCCAAATGACAGTCTATCTTTGTGGCTGTGTGTCAGCCAGTGCCTCAAAACAGGAAGTGGAGATTTGTGACTCATCGAGGGACAGTGGGGGTGAGACAGGGGAGGACTCCTTCTAGAACGGTTGGGTTCCAAACTGCTGGCACGGCTTCCTTTACCTCATGGGTCTCATTACCAGCAGATTAGTGACGTGATTTCCTCGGCCTGACTGCTTGGCAAGAGCTGGAGTGAGCAGCTCTGTCAGGCCTCAGCCTGTGATGTGCATTATCTGGAGGAGGTGGCTTGGGCCACTTTGTGGAGCAAGGACCCAGGCACCAAGTCTGTCTTCCTGAGCTAACGCAGGTGATTCAGCCAGTTGCTATGCTCCCTGGATGTTAGCGTCTTTACCAACACTACACCTTCGCTGCTCTTCTCCTGGAGATTTTGATTCAGGAGGTGTGGGAGTGGACTGGGAAATACGTATTATTATCAGGCTAAATGGAGGCGCTGCTCTATGCTCCATGAGTGCCGCCTCTAGGGGGCAGTGTACAGCGCCAAATGGTAAAAGTGAGCCTTGAACGTGACTTTCAACCATCTTTCCGTGGAAAGATGAGAAGGACTTAAATCTATGTTTAAGCACAGCATAGAGCTGCTCCTCCTTTACCGGACCACGACCCATGGGGCTGTCTTCTAAAGCCTTGGGAAAGTTTTTATTACAGGTGTTCCTCGTTGGCAGTGGATGCCCAGTACAGGTTTACTGGTGGTGACCACTTCCTGCCCTGAAGGTTTTTACTTTGTCTCTTTTATAGACATCTGTTTACTGAAAGTGAGCCAGGCTTTGTAAATCACGGCCCAGGGGATACCTGAGGGTGTTTGGGAACCTTGGTAGGTGGCTGGAGACTTTCCCAATGTAACACTTACTGTGGCGGAGGGTTCCCTTTTCTTACCCTAGTGATTCATGAGTGTATAGGAAGCAGGAGGCTGGACTTTAGCAGTGTAGGACAGGAAGTGCAGATTTGGTGGTGAAATGATGTTATGCGGCTTAAGGACTTTTAGACATTAATCGTATTTGGTACTGATGGAAGCTTTTCCTCTTTACTGAGTGTTTAACTTGAGAAACATTAAAGAAGGGATAATCATAGCCAAAGAAATGTACAAGGATTTGAAAATATCCAAGAATAAGTGTTATTCAACCTCTTGTTATCAAGTAAGGTAGAGCTAGCCGATGATCAAATATTTACTGTAGCAGATGTGGGAGATAAAGACTGAATGGATGAGACTGGAGAGGAAGGCACGAGTCACCCTCAGTGCTCTTTTTATTCTTACATGTCCTCTCCCTGGTGGGCTGTTTGAGAGAATAAATAATAAAATACAGGACAAGATGACACCCGATTCCTACATTCCGGGAACAGTTTCACCAAGTACATGTATCTTTTTGGCTTTCTGTCTGTTTAAAAATCTTCTCAGCCTAGATTAACTCGTGGGGACTTTGTACTCCTGGCTTCTCATTTATTTCACATGAACTTTGGTAACAGACTGTGAACTTCAGGGAATGTAAATCACATGAGTGCTGTTTCCAGTTGCCACATGATTGTCGGGAGACTTTTTCAGACTTAGTGCATTAACTATTATAGGCAGTTGGCCTTCATGTGACTGCAAAACCCTTTCCACTACTTGGCTTTGTTTGCCCACGCAAAAATCAGATTAAATTAAGCATGTGACAGACACACAGGCCAGTAGTACATGCAACAAGTTCTCCTAGTGAAGGAGGCGGGCGACTCTGCAGCCAGAACTTGGAGATTCACTCACCGAAGTGGTCTGGCATTGGCATTATAGTTTAATTTGGAGTTTTATGACTGTTGGAGCTGTCATATGGTAAACCCCACGTGGGCCAAGACTTTTTCTTGTCCAGTGTTGGGTCCCCAGTGCCTTTGAAAAGAGCTTATATGAAAACAGGAGCTCGGTAAATATGAATAAATGCATGGATGAACCCTCCACAGGAAGTGCTGATGAGACGTTTTTCTTTTTCGTTCCAGTTCATATCAGTTGTTGGTGCTTCCACTGGCCCTCCAAAGCGTTGCTTGTGATTACGAAGGGGCATCGTCCTTCTTTAGCAATGCCTCTGATACTGATGGTTATGTGGCAGCAGAACTATTCGCCAAAGATGTCACAGATGATACCATGGAAATATCTATCGGAGATAGGTTATACTATGGGAGATATTATAATGCGCCCTTGAAAACAGGGAAAGATTACCATATTGTATTACGAATCGCAAGTGAATGGAATAAGGTATCGTTCCCTAAGTGCTCTTATGAACTTGGTACTTTTGTTTTCATATGAAATTTAGGTGCTTAAACACATGTTCTCCTAGTATTTGAGATGGACACTGCACATAGTAACCGCTGAAATGTACATTCACTCTTAGGCCGAAGAACGGGGAGATGAAGCCCTTACAGACCATGTCTAAGGATCCCGGGAGAACTTGGTGGATAGACATTTGGACTGATGTCGTTTTGCTTCTTCTCGAGCTTCACAAGTGCCCTCATTCTGTTCTGTGCCTAAAGCCTGGGCTGGAAAGGAACGACTTGTTTGGTTTTGTTTTTGTGGGAAGGAACATCTCTCTATCAGCTTCCCTGAGCCCTTTCCAGGCTGCTGCCTCCCCGGCCTCCCCTGGGGAGCGGAGGGAAGGGCAGATGAGTGCACTTTCTCGGGGTGTCCTAGGCCCTGCCCTGCCTTCCTCTGTCCTCAGAAAGACTGCGTTTTTCAAGCATAGGTTCTTTTGTGAAAGCAAGAAGTAAATATCCATTAGATAAATATAATGGGCTAGAAACGCAGAAAAGCGAAAACCGTGTGAGCCAATCTGGGGTAGAAAATCTTCTGGAAAAACTTTGTGATGGTTAACCTCTGAGAAGTCTAAGCTTAGTGTCAATTCATATGGGTCAGTAATGAAAATTAGGAAACTTCTTAATACAAATAAGATATCTCAACTGATACATCTGAGGCAGAGTATGAAACCATCTCACTTGTAAGGTTCACCACATATTTAAAGCAGACATCTATTCATTTCTGCACAGGGCACAGGTAACGTGCTATTGACATGCTTGAAATTAAACTAATGGTTGCTTTTTAAGACTATGTTGAAGTAGCAAAGATGGTTGATAGCACTTTGTGACTATAGTATAGGGATTAAGAATCGGAACGTTGAGGCCTCAAACTTTATTGTGGACTTTAAAAATAATAGATACCCTGGGCCGGGGATTTAGCTTAGTGGTTCTGGCGCCTCCCTGCATTGTGGTATTGATTGCTGGTGGGCATGACTCACCACGCCGAGCATTGTTCTGTATGGTTACGGGAATTGAACCCAGACCCTTGCACTTGCAAGGCAGGCACCGGAATCACTGGACTAAATCCTGGTCCAGAGAAATGATTTTTTTTTTTTTTTAGGGTTTTTTTTTTGAGACAGGGTCTCATCCACGTTTCTTTAGTGCCCGCTCCTCTTGCTTTCATCCTGATTTGTGGGTGCATTTTGGTGCATTCAGTTCTTGCTTTGTGGTTCAGGCTGGCCCTGAGGTCAGCCTCCAACTCACATCACAGCAATCTTCCTGCCTCTGCCTCCCGAGTGCTGGGATTACAGGCGTGAGCCACCACGCCCGGCACTGTGGTGTGTGGTACTGGTTGCTGCTGGGCGTGAGTCTCCACGCCCAGTATTGTATGTGGTTACTGGGGATCGAACCCAGGTCCTTGTGCTTGCAAGATAGGCGCCCGAACCACTGAGCTAACTCCCCGGCCACGAGAAATTATTTTTAATGTCCTTATTTTTAAATTGAGTTGTTTGCTGTTTGGTAATTGATTTTTTTGGAGTTCTCTATAAATCATGGATAGTGGTTGCTAAAGGGATTTGAAATTTGCAAGTACTTTCTTTCATTTCTTGAGTTGCATTTTTGCTCTGAGAGTGTTATTTGAGGGTTTTGATGAGTCAAAGTTTGTCCATTTTTTCCTTTTTTTTTTGCCTGTGCCATTGTAGTCATATTATAGAGCTCACTGATAGACCCAATTTTATGAAAAATTTCCTCTATCTTGCCTTCAAAGAATTTTATAGTTTTAATTCTAACATTTAGGTTTTTGATTTATTTTAAATTAATTTTTTGCACATTGTGTAGATAAGGGGTCAACTTTTAAAAAAAATCTGAATATCTACTTTTCCCAGTACCACTTCTTGAAGAGACTTTTTCTCATTGAATGCAAGGTTTCTTGTCTAGGTTCTGTATTCTGTTTCACTGACTCACATGTCTGTCTTTATACACTGCCATGTTTTTTTGCTTTGTTTTGTTTGTTTTTTTGTTTGTTTGTTTGTTTGTTTTTTTTTTAGGTTTTTGGAGACAGGGTCTCGCTTTTGTGGTTCAGGCTGGCCCTGAGCTCAGCCTCAAACTCACATCACAATCCTCCTGCCTCTGCCTCCCGAGTGCTGGGATTACAGGCGTGAGCCACCACGCCCGGCACTGTGGTATGTGGTACTGGTTGCTGCTGGGTGTGGGTCTCCACACCCAGTATT